>VZTO01019896.1:1606-25292 GCA_013400615.1 Syrrhaptes paradoxus | reverse complement strand
ATTTATTTATGGTTCTGGCAAGTTGCATCAAGACAGGGTTGGATTCTTTTGTCTGTCATAGGGGAACACTGTAGTAATTTTATTTTCCTACATACTTATATGTCTAATTTTGGAAAAAAAAGTATGTAAAAAATGTGTTGTCTAGGCTTTGGTGTATGGCTGCCTTTCATTTGTCAGCCAGAAGACAGGCCAAGAGTTTTAGGCCATGAATGTGCAGTACCTGAAACCTAAATTAAACATGAGTATACATTGCAAGAAATATCCTCTTCAGGTCAGGTAGGATGGAAGAAATCTCTTTAAGCAGACATTTCTAGGTGTTTACAATGGGGTTTCCCAGGCTGTTATGTGCACTGTCATATTGGTAAACAATTTCAAAGTGATGTGACATCAATGTGCTGTGTAGTCCACCAACATGGGTGAGCACTGTGACCTCTGATGGTAAAGCTCGTTTTGCTGTGACTGGCTGCTCTCCCTGCAAAAAAGGCTTATGTACTTGATCTCTGGGAGTTCTGCTGGTGTACTAAGTTATTGATAACTTCAGGGAATAATAACCCTATGGGGATTTTCACAAGGTTGAATGGAGCTGAATGTCATAGCAGAAGTCTGGGACACTCACCTGAGGAGCAGCAACAGACAGACAACAGAAAGTTGCACTCTTTAAGCCAATAAGACTTTTGTCATCAAAGTTGTCTTTTGTAGCAAAACAGCAAACTGACTTTAAAGTTTAAGTGTTTTGTTTCAGACTGTGAAACCTGGATGTTGCTACCTATGGGCTGATGCTATTTTTTGTTTTCTGTTTGTGCAGAATATGTTGTCCTGCTCATCTCCTTGCCAGTTCTGTCCTGTTTCTCAGGAGATAAAAAAGCATCATGCCTATCTAAGAAAGTATTGTAATTTCTTATTTAATCTCAGTTGTTAACAAAGAGAGCTTTCTAACCATTTGACAATACACTACACCATCATTGTACTCTAAATTTTCCAGGTTTTTCCACAGGCATATAATATCAACATCCATTTAATTTTGACCATTCCTTTCTTTCAAGGTGATCTTTGCATTCATAACTTAATCCCAGGAATGTCATTTGTGCAAAAAATTATGAGAAAGCATAGCTACACACATTAGTTTAAAAAACAGTAACCAAAGTGATGAAAGGAGATTA
Source organism: Syrrhaptes paradoxus (assembly GCA_013400615.1). NCBI lineage: Eukaryota > Metazoa > Chordata > Aves > Pterocliformes > Pteroclidae > Syrrhaptes > Syrrhaptes paradoxus. The sequence continues at coordinate 24,132 of VZTO01019896.1, read as the reverse complement.
AAATCCTAGATTGAATCAATTATTTTGTGAATAGTAGAAATTGCTGCACATACTAAACAGTGAATAGTTGGCTTTTGTAACACAGCAATAATAGTTTTTGCTGGGGAAAAGCAACTGAATCAACAAGCTCTAAGTTTGCAGACTGGTTTTGTTGATTGATCTCAATCTCAACAACTTCTAAGCAACACAGTTACTACTGCTGGCCATTAAAAATTGTGCATGTTCTGAAGATCTACTAAACAACTGGAACAATACTATTATTTTTAAAAGCCACGTAATTCTGCCATTTTAAATCACTTTCAATTATTTGAGATTGTTGCTTTTGTGTGGAAACCTTCAAGTACCCTTCAGGGTATGTTAATGCACTTCAGCTTGGTTGTCTTCTATCTGGAAAGCCATTTTAGAAGTCACTTGACTCGGACAGGCTTTCACACAAGATTTTACTTCTTTAATGTCATGTCTAGTCTCCACCATGACTTAGCAAGGATTCACATTTCTAGTTCTCTTCTTTATGTCTGTGTTTTTCATTGTATATGTTAAAAAGGTACATAAATTACTATGAAAGTCTAAAATCTTCCTTATTTGGCTGCAAGGAGAATTTCATTCATAATGGACAAGGGATATGTTTATACTTCAGTCAGTTATCAGGTCTTTCACTAGGTGTTGCTTTCACCATGGTAAATTGTTTATTTCTTATTTATATATACCCAAGGGACACGAGCATTTCCAGAGCATCTTTAGAAATCAACGATCCTTTGTGGGAAGTATTAAAACCTGAGATCTTCATTAAATATCAAGTGTATGAATTGTAATAAACCCTCAAGGGTATGTTTCAGTCTGAAAGGAAGCTGAAGGAGAAAAAGGATATGGGAAAAGGCACTTGTCTCCAGCTCAGTATTCTGCAGACAGACCTTGTCAGAGAATCAGTTCCCATCTGACAGATGTGGAAACTGCCAGATAGCTTTTCAGTTGAATGGTATTGATATAGACTATCTCAAGATTGAAAAAGTACAGATATCTATAAAAAGTATTTTTCACTTTTCATCTTTTTTGCTACAGCTGTCCCTAATATACCTTCCTTACTCTCTTAGGTATGCTGTACTGAGTTATTTTGTGGTTACTGTAAAGTCTAGCTAACATCACAGGTCACTATGAGGTGTCTGGCAAATCACAGCATCCCATTTTCAAGGGAACAGGTAACTAAGCTATGAGTGCCCAAAACCTCAATTCAAAACCAGCACTAAGGCAGAAATAAACACTAAGCTGAGGCAGCTGGAAGATTTTATGGGATCTCCTCGAGCCTTTCTTCTGTCTTTTAGTTACAGACACTGATGATGTGACCCACAGCCTGACTGGTGATCACTACATCCCCTCATCTACCTCGTTTTGTGAGCCCACTGAGCTATTTGTGGTCCTCCCTTCAACTGCTATAAGCAGTGATAGTCAGGAGGAATGAGGTTTTCTTCCCCTGCAGAGGTGCAGATGTGGCTAGGGAGCTCTCTCTGACTGTTGGAGGTCTTTTTCTGAGCACTAAGTATCCTTTAAAATTTCACACCATCCAGCTGTGTGGTTAACACAACATGGCAGTGGTACATGAAAGTGAACTTGCAGGTTTCTGAGCTCTCTCTTAGCTCTAGGGAAAGACACCTCTTGAACAAGGGAAGGGGAGACATTATCCAGTGTAAGGGAGTGTGCTTGGCAAACTGAAAACATATCGATCAATATTCAATTTCGAATGGATTATCTGGACATTTCCTTGGAGGGTAATATAAGCATAGTTAACCATGTGGATTAAGAAAGAAAGAGAGTACATATTGCTGCCTTCCTTTGGAGTCCTTCTGTAAATACCTTAACATTGGCTAAATAATCATTATGCTACATAATCTCCCTTAAACTTCGGACAAGGCAGGATTAAGTTCTTGCAAGATGAAGAAAGCAGCAAAAAAAACAGTCCCAGTACTGCTCACTGATTGTACTTCAGGAGATATTTGTCACTGTGGCAGGTTTTTCCCCATTTGAGGCTCTTGCACAGAAGTGAAATCTGAGGGGTGCTTGTTCCATGTACGTCAAGAAGCATCTTCTGAGAGCAGCTTTCCGTGCGAGGCACATAGCATTCACACTTGGCAGGCAGATGGGGTTCAGTTAAAAGGCTTCTAAAGGCTACCAAACCTGCTGGGCTCCTTATAGCTAAAAGGAAGCATTAGAGAGGCACAATGATGCACTTCCGTATTTTCTGTTGTTCTGTATTATGTTCTCTACTGTGGAGCCATTTAGACAAGTTGTTTCCTTTAAGTGTCCTTCCATTCCTTCTGCTAATACCACATTTGAAGCCATGATCTCTCTGCATAGGAAGTAAATGATAGGAGAGGTATGAAAGTAAGTAGATTTTAAGATTTTTCTGTCAAAATCTGATCAAAATCAAAATTTCTTCTTAACTGTTTTCAGCTGTTTTTAAATCAATATAGAAATGACTGAAAACACTTCTGATTAACAGAAAATAAAAAATCTGAGCTAGATACACACTTCAGAACAAATATGAAGAGTTTCACCTTTAGGATGGGGGCGGTAGCATTTGTTTTTAAATAACTAACAGAGCAACTATGGATTTTAACAGATCCATAGAGAAAAACTTATCAAATTTCTCCTCAGTACTGATTAATAATTAATTCTTCTGTTTAATTTTAATTCAAGCAACCATTTAAAATGAGTTTTCTTCTGACTGGTCATACTTAGAATTAATCTTATTTTAGCAGTATTGATAGCAGAAATGCCTGTTGATAATGCTGACGTTTCAAATGTGTTTAAACTAACTATTGCTTTAGATTTTATGACTTCTACTCATGAACAGTTTGAGTTGGACAGTAAGGACGTCAAATAATAACTACGACCTAAAAGCTCCAGATGAAGTTTGAGTCTCAACAAGAAGTATGGCAGAAATTAACACACCATGCAAAGAAAAAAAGCAGCATGATGGATTCTGTTCCTGACATGTTCCCAAATGTCTTAAACTGATTTCAAAATATGTAAAATTCAGTAATATAGGAAAAAATATTCACACAATTGCTATCAGTATTTCTAGTCGTACTCCTTAGTGCTTGCACTGGCAGTACATCAAGCATCACCTGTCATGGGCCAAGACCTCATGGATCTAAGTACGGAACAGACAAACAAAAGAAGAAATCCTGCCTCAATAAGAGTGACAGTAGTTGGGTGCAAACAGATGGGTGAACATCAAATAGTAACAGTGCAGCCTAAATGTTGTTTTCTCTTACGGGCACCCACAGACAGGGAGAATTTCAACAAGGTCTCTGAAATTTCTGGGAATTCCTCCTAGGTAAAATGGACAAGATAGAAACAGGTTGTCAAAAGACAACAAAACCTGGCACAACAGTGTGGCTGGCATGTGTGTGGCTGGCATGTGTGTGGCTGGCATGCAAACTGACTTTGCAATTCCAAATGTTACAGTCATGCTTGGAGACATGACTGTAAAAGTCATGACCATTGCAGTAAGCTTCAGACAACAAAATTAATCTAGAATTAGTTTTATGTGAATAGAGAAAAGGAGAAATTACAGTCAATGTGATCAGAAATACTTAGCAGTGGGTGAAATCCTACATTTTAAAGAGATTTATTCCTTCTTTCAAAAGAGACTTAAATCCTAAGTATAAGTGAACTGAGCACAGGTAAAGGGTCAGAAGAGTCTGCAAGCTCTCCGCTGCAGTTACAGAAGATGAACATGAAAGAAGGTAGCAAGGGGAAGGGACAGAGCCAGCAGTTACATTTTGGCAATAAGGCTAAATTGGAGGAGACGGGTCAAAGGCCACTAACGTCAATATGACGGGAGAGAAGAGGAGCCAGTACTTTTTACAAAAAGAAAAAGAGTGAACAAGTGAGTATCAGGCCACCACACTTAGCACCAAGATGGGGAATGTGAAAGAAGGAGACGACTTCTGCAGAGAAAATGTTAAGCAAAGGGATCCAGGTCTGTAATCACCAAAACTCAAAGCACTCAGATTTTTTGGTTGGCTGTGCTCTTTTCAGACATGGCATAGACAACAAAGGAAAGGTAAGGAGAAGAAGCAACATGAAGTGCGGACTAGCAGCCAAAGGGGGGATGCAGTGGTAGGCAGTAGTAGAAGGACATGGAGAGGAGACACGCAGAGGATGGACTGGAAGGAGGCCAAAGGTGTCGAGAATGTTGTCAAAGAAAAAAAGGCACACACCAAAAAAAAGGTGGATAGGAGTCACAACATGTCTGGTGGGAGAAGGGAAGAGATTGGGAAGATAAAGGAACAGAGAGAATAAATCTCATGAGAAACTCTTCAGTTGTGTGAATTGTAAAGACATGAAGGTGAAGCATATGGATGTGCTGGAGAGAGAAAAGGGAGAGAAAGCAGGAAGGAGAAGGATTCAGTGAAACTAACTAGAGAGTAATAAAAGCTGAGAAGCATTACAAATAAACAAAACCAAATATCCCCAGTGCCTATAAACAGCATCTTCCCTTTGTTTCAGGGGAGGTGAAGGGGGTAGCACTGTTTTGACTTAGATCTCCCTTGTTTTGCCTGCAGCTGCCATTTTCCTGCATGCAGTAAAATGCTTATTTCAGAGAGGGGAAAATTCCCTTTAGAATTGAGATGGCCATTGTCTACATTTCACAAGCAGTTGTGCTTCTCCATCAGCCAGTTTATAAACAACAGAACCCTGGCTAAAATGAAGCTATTTTCTCTTGGCAGAAATATTAACACCAAGTGACTTTTGCAATCTTTCATTCAAGGCAATGGGCAAAAGAAAACTTCTGAAGTATTCATATGAATATTTAAAAGTAGGGAAAATAAACAGTCCAGATATGCTGCAATTCCATCTAGTTCCCACAGGCAAAATGATGCCAATACATCTCTCCAAAGAGCTGTTATGCTGGCATTTATTAGTCCTCATCAGCTGCTGATTGGAGGGGGAAGGAGATAATGTTCAAGAAACAAGCTTATTAGAGGGGTACCATTTCGTGTTCTGGGATTTGGATTCGCTTGCCGTGTCGTCCAGATCCACCAATTCATTTCTCCTTGCACATGTAGGTTCAGTACTGAATCAGATTTGTCTGTGCCTTCCTCTCCCTGTACTCCCATTACTGAAGGAGGCAACACAGTGAGAAGTGTGAGCAAAGGGTGATTTAAAGGATTCCAATCCCATGCATTGGCGGTTCCTCAGGAGGCCCTTTGCTTTACTGACACTTGTCTGTAAGCCGTTTGCACCACATTTAATTCACTTTCTGACAGAAACAATATTACCCTTAATTCTTACTGCACAAGTGAAAGTGTACTTGGCATCTGTTAAGACAATCTGTAGGTTTTAAAAATATCCATACTATTTACAGTGTTTTAGTTTGGGCTGAGCAATTCTCAGTTTGTTTTGTAGAAGGTTGAAAGTCACTGCCTAGCTCTTACCGATGCTATCTTCTTTCTTGTGCCTTCCAGCTCTGACAGCTCGCTGACAAACAATACATACCTTGCTGTTTTGCTGGAACCCTTCCTATCTCTTACCCATATCCTGTAGCTCCCCAGATGGGATAAAGACACGGAAAGCTTTCAGTTTTTTAGTGCAGGAAATAAGAGCAGGTGGCCAGGTGCAGCAGAAAAACTCACAGTTGCTGTCTCTATCATTGCCTACATTTAATACATAATTGCCTCACGTAATCCACCTAGTTTGTCCTCTGGGTATGCAACAAGATTCAGAGCCCAGCAATGGAAAGTCTGAGAAAAGCTGGATGCAGGCAAGAGCTAACTCCCACCTGCCAGGGACCCTGGAGCAGCCCTGTCCCCGCGGCGTTGCTGATGCAAGCCAGGGGAGTGTGCTGACTTCATTAGGGGAAGCTTTGATGGCAGAGTGAAACATAGCTCTTCCTCAAGGCATTCCTCCAGGACGAGATAATGGTGCAAAACCTGCCTGACTTTCAGCAACAAGCCTTCCCCAGCCTACCACCTGGAATGCATCTGCCATTGTGCAGCGCAGCAAGTTGCAAAATGTAAAACCTCTCCCTCAACACTTTGTCAGTGGGAGTAAAACAAGGCCTGTAGTGTGAAAAGCAAACAGCAGCCTCCTCACTGTATGACTGAGGTAACTGAAGATAAGCAAATGACAGATAAGATGGTTTCCTAGCCAAAAAATAATTTGACTGGCTTTGGTGAACATGATGGGAGACAGGGCAACTGGCGGGGAATTATGCTTTATAATTTTTTCTTCCGCACACACTCCCCAGATTATTTCTTTAATTTTACTTTTAAAAAAAGACTTAATAAGATGTAGGTAAAATCCATTTCAAACAGTCATATTAAATGCAAAAACCCAAGAAAAATGAAAATGTTTAAGTGAAATATTTCCCTTTGAACAAAAATCACTCGTCAAGTTTTTCCATTAATTCAAGAATAGCTTTATGTTAACTAAAAGCTACATTTTTCTTTGAAATAAAAATTGCTGAAGTCTGGCTGTGACATGCTTTCTGCCACTATATATTTCTGAATCAGTAGATACAGCAACTCTTAGCTCACATGTAACGAACAAAAAAAAGCTGATTTCCTTGGCACTGTCTGAAAGACAGATATGAAAGCAGTTGTGGGGAGAAAATCACTATTTCTCCTAATAATAGGAGGTTCTTTCTGAATATACTGTGTCTTGATGTTATCCCTTCTTTAACCTACTCAGTACCACCACATAAATTCCCTCTCTGATTTCAACAATGCTGTCAGCAAATATTCCAGAGCTAAAAGTAGAAACAGTGAACAATTTATTCATATCCTTAGCCTTCTTTCTTTCTTTGCAAGGTACTGGTGAATACATTTAGTGTTCAGAAGTGTGGTTATTGCCAAGAGTTTTTCAATTGATCATTCAGTATGCATAGCAAGTATTCATAGGATTTTAATTTTGAGCATTTGCTGTGTGTTCTTTTTTATTTGGGTAAGTCACTATCTTCTGACTCCCTAACCCATGCAGGACTTGCCAGTCCTGATGCATACACCTGGGCACTTGCTTGTACAAGAATTCATGACATTGTTTCTTTGCATGAATAAACTTGTGAACAAAGATTCACATATATGTAATTATCAGCCAACAGCTGATAAATTAGGCACTCTTGTAAACAGTGCTTATGAAAAATTTGGCTGTAAGAGTCTTACCAACTTCAGTTGATGTTTTCATGGTAGAGGTGACAGTGAACTATCTATTTTGTGTAATGTCCTAAGCACATTAATAGTGCGTTTCTAGGGCAGATTTGTTAAAGGTCTTTCAAAACAACTTCCTACAGGATTACCCCCAAGTAAGGCAAATTAAATTACTAAACTCACCTTGATTTCTTCAGGAATGGAAAGAAATCCCAAATAATGCTAAATGTAAGTTCAACCTGAAAAGAAACCGTTGTAGCCAGCACAAGAGTAAGAAGCACCTATTGCCATGCAAAATGAGCTGGTAAAATATGTAGCAAATTTTCAACACCAAGGAAGAATTCTTACAGACTGTTAAAATTTAAAGCATGTTGTTCACATGCATAGAAATGTTACCAACAACTTCTTCTGAATTGACCTGTAGCACAGCTCTGAGCCAAGCCAATTTGACAAGCCACATGCCTGCAGTTAGCTGCTCCTCTAAGTCCCTCCAGCTTTCTGCTTGGGGGTCAGGAGTTGCTCTGAGCACTGTGAAGTTTGAAGCAGGAACACTGGTAAGCACGTTACACAACTCCAAACTCCATGACATGCACTGGAATTAACTTCCTGAGGGAGGAAGGTTTGGCTCTTCTGAACAACATGCTTTTGTAGAGCAGCAAATCCAGAAAGCGAAACGGGAAGAAGATGACAAAAGCAGCAGGAACAAAACTTTTGCCACAACTTTCCTCAGGTATTGAAAGTATTCAGGTCTGTCCAGGATTTTTTTTAGCCTCATTAGCTTTTTGTCTCACTTTGTATTGCCATCCATTCCTTGATCTCTCTCCCCTTTTAAGTAAATGATTTGCCCTGACACCAGTGTACCACAGAGTAAATGAATCACTGCAGTAGTCATTATGAAAATATAAATCACTGGTTATCTGTTCCTGCATGTATAGGCAGACAATATATTCGGTAATAAACCGTATGCTGAAATGGAGAGATTTATCTGGTGCGTAATCTTTGGGAAAATGCTTGCACCTAAGATGTATCTGTGGAAGTGTGATCTCACCTGGTGTCTTCTCAAGGGGAGAGGAGGGTGTGGAGGAGCAGAATCAGTGGGGGTTCTTATAAAATAAAACCCATTGCTGAAAATGCATCCAGGCTAGCATGGAAAGCAAAAAATATTCCACAGAGGAATAAAAATTAAAAACAAGTCAAGAGAATGAAAAAGCAGTAACTCACAGAACAAGGGAAAAATCTGTTAGTAACAAATAATTTCCCATACAGTCTTCCATTACCCAAGAAGAACCAAGAGCAATGAGCAGGGATGGTCCTATGAGCTTTATTATCTCTTGAACTGTTGCCCCCCGACTATATTCCCAGTAATGCAGACAATCCACAGAAACAGAAAAGAGACAAATGTGAATAACAATGATTCCCAAAATTCTGTTAAAAAAATCCTCCAGGTCTTTTTACCATATTACCTCCTGCAGAAAGCCCGTAGTTGGTGAAAACCTCAAAATTGTTTGGCAAAATTAATCATCAGCGGATTTGAAATTGATTGTGGTGGAGACAAGGTTCATATGCAGCCATATAGAAGAAGACAACATTTGCAAACAACAAAAATAACCACCACAGAGGCAGTAGTTAAATCCAGCTGGTGACCGGTCAGGAGTGGTGTTCCCCAGGGGTCGGTGCTGGGGCCTGTCCTCTTCAATATCTTTATTGATGACCTGGATGAGGGCATTGAGTGCACCTTCAGTAAGTTTGCAGATGACACCAAATTGGCTGGGAGTGTGGATCTGCCTGAGGGTAGCGAGGCCCTACAGAGGGATCTGGACAGGCTGGAGAGCTGGGCTGAAGCCAATGGAATGAGGTTCAACAAGACCAAATGCCGGGTCCTGCACTTCGGCTACAACAACCCCGGTCGACGCTACAGGCTTGGGGCGGAGTGGCTGGAAGACTGCGTAGAGGAAATGGACCTGGGGGTATTGATTGATGCTCGGCTGAACATGAGCCGACAGTGTGCCCGGGTGGCCAAGAAGGCCAACGGCATCCTGGCTTGCATCAAAAACAGTGTTACTAGCAGGAACAGGGAGGTAATTGTCCCCCTGTACTCGGCACTGGTGAGGCCGCACCTCGAGTACTGTGTTCAGTTTTGGGCCCCTCACTGCAAGAAAGACATTGAGGCCCTGGAACGTGTTCAGAGGAGGGCTACGAAGCTGGTGAGGGGTCTGGAGCACAGGCCTTATGAGGAGCGGCTGAGGGAGCTGGGATTGTTCAGCCTGGAGAAGAGGAGGCTCAGGGGAGACCTTATTGCTCTCTATAACTTCCTGAAGGGAGGTTGTAGTGAGCTAGGGGTCGGCCTTTTCTCTCGTGTAGACAGTGATAGAACTAGAGGCAATGGTTTCAAATTGCGCCAGGGGAGATTCAGGCTGGACATTAGGAAATATTACTTCTCGGGAAGGGTAGTCAGGCACTGGAATGCACTGCCCAGGGAGGTGGTGGAGTCACCGACTATGGGGGTGTTCAAGAAACGTCTGGATGTTGTGTTGAGGGATATGATTTAGTTGGGAAGTATTGGATATGGTTGGACTGGATGATCTTCTAGGTCTTTTCCAACCTTATAATTCTGTGATTCTGTGATTCTGTAAGCAGTGCAGGGGTAAAAATGGGCACACCCTAAATCCACCAGCTCTGTCAATGCACAAAACACCATATCTGGGGGAGAGAGGGTGATGTTTTTGGTGTGAGGGGTTTTCTTCCCCCAGACAAAGAGACAGCCCTCATCAGTGCAGCTTGGCCTTTAGAGGAAAAAGTCAAGCAAAATGCTTGTAACATCTGCTCTAGAAAGCCTCATAGAAAATGACTCAGAACAGTGCAACAGTCTGCTGGCATTATACAGAAGCAAAGAAGGAGAAGGTGAAGAGAGGAGAGGATGGGAAGTGTCCCACTCACAGTTCTTTCAACAGATCTTTCTTGGATGGGAAGTGCAGACAGTGTATCAGTGTGAAGGGATGACTGGCAGAGACTGTGATGTACAATTAACTGTGTGACTGCTCATAGTATTATTTCAAGCTGAGATAAAACCTCTTCAAATGTTTCACCTGCGTGTAAATTTCCTGATGCAGATCTACAGAGTGGTTTTGGGGGGACCCTACTGAACCATATTTTCCCTTAAACATAAAACATCCTCCATTTTTTTTTAAAGTCAGGACCAGAGTAACACAAAGAGCTCTTGGGTGTGCCAAATTTCTGAGCTTCCCCTCCCTCTTCTCCACCAGCCTTGTGGGATACCTGACATTCAGGTAACAACAGTCAGGTCCAGACTTGCAGCATGATCAGGTCAGTGTCTTTGATGCTGTGATACAGGTAGTTTACGCCATTAATGAGAATCCCTTCATCCAACAGCTTTGTATGTTGCTTTAATTCAGCACTGTTTTAAGACAGAAGCCCCATAAATTGTGTCAGCTGAGTCAGTTTTATGGTGCATGTACAGCAAACACAGCACATCTGCCTTTTATGTGCACGTGTAGCACAACTATGTAATACACATGGTACCCGGGGACGCCTGGCACCTTTAATATGGCCTTCCTTTAATTTGATTGCCTATCATCTGACATATTATGCAAATGCAAGGAGGTATTTACATTAACCACTGCATGGAAATCCTTTACTCATTTTCAGAGTCCCATTAAAATCTGTCAAACTTTTCCGGAGTGATAGTTGGGAAGGTGCTTACCCTTCTATATGTTCAGACTGAAACTGGAGATCTAGATTTCTGAGTTGCTATCCAAACACCATCAGTATATGCTCCTGCAAGTCCCATCAAAATCAGCTGGAAAACTGTGCGTGTGCTCATAAGAAAGTCTTTACTGCTCCAATTTTTGAACAGTACTTTGAAACTGGGAAAAGCTGGTGGTGGCAGTTACTTGATACTGACCTAGTGGAAACATCCAGAGAACTCACAAATTCCCCTCAAAATTGTTTTTGTATTACTGACCAAATACTTCGGTATTGCTGGCCAAAATTTTTTTTCTAAATAACCAGAACTGATATTTTGTTTGTTTTCATTTAAAAAATTGCATTCATATTTAGCTTAGGAATATTTTTCAAAATAGACCCAGGAAGATGAGGATACTGATAGAAAAATACAGATGGGTAATTTTATCAAAAACACATACACTTAAAAACTGTTATAAAGTAAATTACTTTTGCCCCAGGCATGTTTTAGGATTTTGTTGTTCAGTTCAGTGGACTGGTTCATTTTTACTGTCTTGCTGAAGTTGTGACTGTAATTGAAATTACACTTAATACACCTGGGGGATTAGTTAACTGGACAATATAATTTAAAGTTTGAAGTATACATGCATGTATATAAATAAATGTATATAAAGGCTTTTAAAGTTTTTCTTTTTGGAAGATCTTTGTGGGTTGTGACTTCTTACAGGTAAAAGCAAGCTCTGGAGAGTTTAATTGGTTTAGAATTACATTTGATAGGGAATAATTTTTTAGAAATAGATTCTTTTGTTTTTCACATTCAAAGCTGTTGAAACCGAATACAAAAGACATATTTTCATGATAAGAGAATAGATAGTTTTAAACTTCCACCTCTTCTGAGGTGCTTCGATATCTAGCAAGATGGAAATTGTGTGAATAAAGGGGGCAAGCCTTATTACTGCATGTTTTCTATACTCTCATACAAAGGAATAAAGGAGGAGGTTTTTTGGAGGAGAAATTTTTTGAACAGCTGAGGAGAAAAATAGGTTTGTCTTTGAAGTACCTGATCCTATTTAAGCATCAGATCTACATCAGCTTTATCTTTTGATTTTCCAAACTGAGGGATAAAATGGAACTGAGTGCTTGCTAACTCCTTCAGCATGTTTGAGATGATAACGGAAATCACAGCTTCAAAAAGTTAGACAAATGATGGCAGAATTGATCCATGCTGGTTCCTTAGGTGTTTCTGGATTAACAGGAGGGGAAACCCTGACAGCAGTCCATAGACCACCCTGGGTGGCTCCTCTGTCAGCAGTTACCACCCTGAGCATTCTTCACCCCTGCCATATACTATCTGGCTATCTCTTCTGGTAAATCAAAATTCTTACAGGTTACAGTGGCACAGGAGGTGGCACAGAGTGAGATTTGACAAGAGTCAGTGAGCTTCGTAAGGGTGGTGTCATAGTTTAGGCACAGCCAGCAGTGAAGCACCATGTGCCCACTTGCTCACTCCTCCTCCCACCCCCTCCAGTGGTATGGGGAGAACTGGAAGAATGAAAGGTAAAACCTCACGGACTGAGACAAGGACAGGGAGGGATCACTCACCACTTATGATTACAGGCAAAACAGACTGAAATTGGGGAAAAAAGTCAATTTATTTTGTTACCGATCAATTCAGAGTAGGGTAATGAGAAAATAAAACCAAATCTCAAAACACCTTCCCCCCACCCCTCCCTTCTTCCCGGGATCAGCTTCACTCCCAATTTCTCTACCTCATCTCCCCCCAGCCGGGACAGGGGGCCTAGGAATGGGGGTTGCGGTCAGTTCATCCCATGTTGTCTCTGCCACTCCTTTCTCCTCAGGGGAGGACTTCTCACACTCTTCCCCTGCTCCAGCACGGGCTCCCTCCCACAGGAGACAGTCCTCTGCATACTTTTCCAACGTGAGTCCTTCCCACAGGCTGCAGCTCTTCACAGGCTGCTCCAGCGTGGGTCCCCCACGGGGTCACAGGTGCTGCCAGCAAACCTGCTCCAGCCTGGGCTCCTCTCTCCAGGGGCCACAGGTCCTGCCAGGAGCCTGCTCCAGCGTGGGCTTTCCATGGGGTCACAGCCTCCTTTGGGCACCCACCTGCTCTGGTGTGGGGTCCTGCAGGGGCTGCAGGTGTGTCTCTGCTCCCCCGTTACCCCCCATGGCTGCAGGGGCACAGCTGCCTCACCATGGGCTGCACCAGGGGCTGCAGGGGAACCTCTGCTCCGGCACCTGGAGCACCTCCTGCCCTCCTTCTGCACTGGCCTTGGTGTCAGCAGAGTTGTTTCTCTCACATCCCACTCCTCTCTCTGCTGCAAGTTCCCAGCAGCTTTTTCCCCTATGAAATATGTTATCCTAGAGGTGCTACCATCATTGCTGATGGGCTCAGCCTTAGCCAGCGGTGGGTCTGACCTGGAGGCAGGGAAGCTTCTTGCATCCTCTCACAGAAGCCACCCCTGTAGACCCTCCCTCCCTACTCCCTACCAAAACCCTGCCACACGGACCAACACAGGGTAATAATAACTAAAATGCCTCATTATGCTTTACTTCAAAAGGAGGTTGATGCTGGTATAGAGTTATTAATTCTCTCAAAGTACAGGGGGGAAAAAAAAAAGGACTATACAAAGTACCATCAGTACCACAGTAACAATAATAGGGGCTTTCAGTTCCTTTCTCTAGACAAAAGGAGCAAGGATGCAGAATCTTTCCCTTAAGGAGTCTGTGGAATGCTGAGATTCCATACAGAGCATAACAAGGTACATATAAATATAATTTGTAACTATAGCTTTGAAAACCAGCCCTGCCTCGCTTCCAGATAACATTATGGCTGTCCATAAATTCTAGGTTTCGCTTATGTAACGGTAATACACAAAATGACAAGATCTACATCATTGTGTGTCACATGGTATAGAATAACCTGCAATGAACCACTGCCATAAACACTGTCTGGCCCAGTGAAACACACAGGCCAAATCTGTGCTAGTTGATTAATCAGTGCAGCACTGTCCCTGGACACTGAGACTCAAGCACCTCTGCCAGGCTGGGGCAGAGTAGTTCCTGGTACAAGTCAAGTGTGGACCCACCCAGCACTCTTCCAAGCAGTCCCCAGGTGACAAGCAGGAACCACTCCAAACAAGCAGTTTTAGAGGATAAAAGAGTATATAACATCATGGTCATGGACCATTCTGTACTGGTTTGTGTCAGTACCAACAGCTTCAGGCATGTTCAACTTCTTAGACAGAGATGCAGCCATAGGGGTAATCTGAGATCCAAAAGTTGAAGCAAGTGTTTAAATTCTCCATGCACATTTATGTTTCTCCTGCACCATTCTCTGATCTAGTCAAATGTACCTACATACATTGTGGTTTCATGTTTGGGATTGCTTACCTTTGCTGTTAAACACAAATGTCATGTTCTTTATTGCCTTTCCTGCTCTGACTTCAAGTTTCATTGAAGGGGATTTCGGTCAATGGGAAGTTTCCCCACTACATCTAATCATGAATGCTCTTTTTCAAGAAGGCATTTGGCATCTAAATGTGGGAAGATATGCTTAACAGTAGCTACCTGAAACCACTGAATCATGTTTTATCATGACTGATTACTTAAGTATTTGGTAAAAAAATCTGTGAAGTTTCTCAAAACAAATAATTGAGCAAATATTTGTAGATTATTTGTATTACTCAGTGCATAACAACAAGCCTTTCTCCTTTTCTCATTCACATAGTTTCCCATCCAATTTATGTTTTAGTCAGGTAAGGTAACTGGCCATCTGCCCCACACAGGACAGACAACCATTTGCTTTCAAGCAGCTTAAAGGTTATCATCTCCACTCATACCCAGTGTTTTTGCTACCTATTAGGAGAGCTGTTTGTCTGATCGGTCCCTAAGCAATTTAGTGAAAATGACCTCTATGAACAAACACCTGCCACTTGATTTCTTTAAGCTAACTGGGGAGTGTTTACAAGAGTGCCTGTGCTGACATACGGGGATATTGCCTCTAGCTGCAAGGTAGTATCAAGAAACTGAGGACAGGCTGCAATGACCATCCTTTCCCACTAGCAGAGTTCAACATGGAAGGCAGTGTGCATCCGCAGCCAAAGCAAAATAGCTTTTTTAAATCCGATCATGTCAAGGCGTAATATCACACTATGTAAGAACAATTAGGGTTTTTTTCCACTCCAGAATGCTATTACGGTGCTAAATGGTGGAGTGAAATACATGTGTATTTCCAGATGTTATGGAACCGCAAAAGTTTAAGATGTGTTTGGTGGTGGGTTGTTTGTTTTGTTTGTTTGTTTTTTTTAATTTCCATGTATCTTTGGGGAAAAAAACAATCACCAAGACACAACACTTTTTTAAGTGACCAACTAAGGTAGTTTTCTTTAAGTGCCAAGTTTAGAAAAGGAAGAAGTCTCTCCGTAAGTTACACCTGTGTCTGCACAGAAGAGGACATTTCTGGTTTGCATTTTAAATCAAGAGTCTCAGCCTTTGCTGTCATTTTATTCCACAAAGTGATGAACGGCTGTATTTTTTTTGTATACAGACTTTTTTCTTAAGTCAGTTCATTTCAAAATGGACTCTCAGAGAAAGACACTAAAAGTGGCCCTGTCTACATTAAAGGAAGGTGACTTAATTCATGAGTTTTATACCAGAATTCCTTAGTCCCAAGACCTTGCTGCATTTCAAATTGGCATAGGACTGAATGATTGTTAGCTATAAGATGAGGACATTTATGCCATTCTGGAAGGATTCCCAACACATATAATACTTTTCAATAAAATAAGAGAATATCTCCTTGAAGGACTTGGTGCTTGATTCTCCTGCAGGTTATGTATATCCAGTTTGACTAGAGGATCTCCAGTCTGAATTACAGCTCCAGCACAAATCTGGAGAAGTTCTGTCTTATCATCCTGTCCCAGCCTTCGCTTTCTGTCACCAGCACCTTCCACCCACTCTTTCCATGCAGCATAAGTGTCTGAACTTAAACACTGTTGCATGACTTGAAGACCAGCTAGAATCATAGAATGGTTTGGGTTAGAAGGGACTGTAGAGATCATCTAGTTCCACCCCCCATGCCACAGGCAGGGACACCCTCCACTAGACCAGGTTGCTCAAAGCCTCATCCAGCCTGGCCTTGAACACCTCCAGGGATGGGGCCACAACTTCTCTGGGCAACATGTTCCAGTGCCTCACCACCCTCACAGTCCAAAATGTCTTCCTAAAATCTAATCTAAATCTGTCCTCTCCCAATTTAAATCCATTACCCCTCGTCCTGTCCCTACATACCCTTGTAAAAAGTCCCTCTCCAGCTTTTCTGTAGGCCCCCTTCAGGTACTGGAAGGCTGATGTAAGGTTCCCCCAGAGCATTCTCTTCTCCAGGCTGAACAACCCCAACTCTCTCAGCCTGTCCTCATAGGGGAGGTGTTCCAGTCCTCTGATCATCTTTGTGGCACTACTCCGGAGTTGCTCCAACAGGTTGCATTTGGGGGCCCAGAGCTGGATGCAGTACTCCAGGTGGGGTCTCACGAGAGCAGAGTAGGGGGGAAGAATCACCTCCCTTGACCTGCTGGCCATGCTCCCCTTGCTGCAGCCCAGGATCCAGTTGGCCTTCTGGGCTGTGAACACACATTGCCAGCTCATGTTGAGTTTTTCATGTACTGATGCCCCCAAATCCTTCTCCTCAGGGCTGCTCTCAAGCCATTCTCATTCCAGCCTGTATTTGTGCTTGGGATTGCCTCGATCCATGTGCAGGACCTTGCTTTTTGCTTTGTTTAACTTCATGAGGTTTGCATGGGCCCACCTCTCAAACCTGTCCAGGTCCCTCTGGATGGCATCCCTTCCCTCTAGCACGTTGACTGCACGTTGTTGGCAAACTTGCTGAGGGCCTACTCAATCCCACTGTCCATTTCACTGACAAAGATGTTAAACAGCACCGGTCCCAGTACCAATCCCTGAGGAATGCCACTTGTCACCAGTCTCCATTTGGACATTGAGCTGTTGACCATAAATCCCTGAGTGCAACCATCTAGCCAACTCCTTATCCAACGGGTGGTCCATCCATCAGACTTCTGAAAAAACATTTTAGTGGTTTTTGCCATAGTAATAAAGAACATGTACTTTTTAGACACTTCAGGATACTTTTTACACTAAATATGCAACTGTTCTACAGTTGTATACATGTAAGCTACTTTTCAAAATTGGGGCCTGCTTTCATTCTGTGTCTAGGGGAGGAAGGATGTCAAGCAACTCTGTCTGAGGGGTAAGCCTTGGATCTTCAGTAGATATCTTTCCACTGGAAAAAATCTCTATGGAAAATATGTTATCAAAAACATATGTGTGATGGCATGCCCAAAATTTTAGTCCAACTTCAAATATTTCAGTAATTATTTTCCCTAGTCACCCTAACGTTTTCCATTCTGCAAAAAAAGGATAGTTTCTGTCTAGACTGAAAGACCTCTGCCCTGCAACGTCTAGATAAAATCTACGGAGCTGATGTCCTCTGCCCTTACTAGAGAGTAGAACAATTTATAAACTTTGTGACCCATTTTTCACTGGTATTCATGTAAGGATTCATTTCTAATTCCCAGCTGAAGTAAGAATTACTCCGAAGTCTTTCTCCCAGCCCTTAATTTTAAAGGGAGTTTAAAATTATGGAAATGGAACTTCTCATGGGAGGGAAAGCCTAACATCCTTGGCTGTTGTCCTTTCAAACCTGATTTAATTAAGTCCCAGGGAAGTTTCATCTCAACAGCAGAGGGTTTGATTTTAATGAATAATGCTTTCTCTTTAAAGACAGAAGCATGTCTGAAATAGAGCTCTTGGCATTATAAAATGTGGTCTTGGTGTGCAGAATCCACTTGAACCACAATCTCACCACATGCTATAGCTGGATGAAATTTTGGTAAAACAAGGGCAGCCTGTGGAAACATTTCCTTTGAACATCTTTACCTATTTTCCCCTTCTCAGAAATAAATACTGTGACCGACTCAGACACCACAATGCTCGGAGCCAGCAGAACTTGTGGAATAGTTACACAAGCTGCTCAAGACAGACCTAGCAGAGTGCCACAACCATGACCTTAAGTAACTTTTCTTTCTGTGTCAATTCAAGCCATAGTTTGACTATACAGCAAATCTGACTTCAGGGCTGCTAACGTAGGAGCAGAAATGCTGTGGCCACATAGTGCAAAGCATTGATCCAATATAAAGTCATTCTGCCAGCTCAAATCTGCTGTAACAATGTCAAGAGGTTATGTTCACAAAGGCAGGCTTCACACCGTATCATGTATCATGTTCACACCACACTGTGCTTCTGAGCAGGTATTAACAGTCCTGCCAGAGCCAGCAGGAAGCCAGCATAGACTCCACATCATGTGCATGGACTATCTGGACAGAAATACAGCCATGTACCCATGCCTAATCCACATCAAGTTCACACTACTGCATGATTCAACAGTGTCTCATCCAACAGTACAGGCCATGGGGGCTCAGTCTCATTCCTCCTCTGTGTCAAGACCCTGATCAGAAGTGACAGGCATCAGTAGTGCTGGTTTTCTTGCCCTTCCCTTTCTCTTCCCACCTATTCCCCCTTTTTTTTCTCTTCTCTTCTTTCTCTTCTCTTCTCTTCTCTTCTCTTCTCTTCTCTTCTCTTCTCTTCTCTTCTCTTCTCTTCTCTTTTCTCCTCTCCTCTCCTCTCCTCTCCTCTCCTCTCCTCTCTCATTTTCATTTTCATTTTCATTTTCATTTTCATTTTCATTTTCATTTGTCTGTATTATTTATTTATTTATTTGTTTGTTTATTTATTTATTTATTTTACACAGGCCCCTGTTTCCCCATGAGATGGTCTGGGACTGCTGTCTATCTGACCAATTCTCACACTGTCTGAAGGGCATCCATGAGGAAGAAGAGAAAAAAATTCAGAGGTTTCTGATCATTTTCACTTGGACTAAAACACAGACCCGAGGGATAGTGTAATTGTGATCACTGGAATGGTATAGTAACTGGAGGGCATTTATGAATATTTAAAGTTTTATCACTTACACAGAAGTTTTGACTGCTACACATAAGTGAGAGTATCCATCAAGCATATAGTTCAGTGCTTTCATTTTAGCAACAAAACTGTGTTATATCCAGAATGTCATTAGCATAATTTATTGGAGGAATAAACCCACTAGCACTTATCTAAAAAACCCAAACCCTCAGACCCTAAACAAATCATAAGATATGCATACTTCTTCAGATGCAAGCTTTTGTACAATGAAAAAAGAAAAAAACTTGAATACTAATATGGACACATAACTGTACCTGAAGGCTGCATGTTCCTGATGAGTTATTTAACTGCAGAGGGGACATAGGTCTGAACAAGTTTCAGCAGATCTTCTCACCTTTAGGAGTCCTGCAGTCCTTCCCTCTTAGGTGGCACCAGTACTTCTCTCTCCTCCAGCTGCCGCTGCTCTTTCTGGCTCACTCCCTGTTAGAGGAAAGGCATGTGTCAAATGCATTTGAGAAAAAAATTTTCTCAGTGCATCTTGGAATGGAAAGTTCAGTAGGGTGGATTAGGAAGACACAGCCATGCCCCTACTCATCACACCAATAAGTATCCCACTGCTAAGTCTAGCTGTATAATACTATTTTTACTCTTGGTTTCAGAAGAAAAAATGGAGAAAAATCAGTCAGAACACTCAGGAAAAATTTACCACCATCAAAATATTAAAAATTTCTTTTGATGACAGATGTGTACAGTTGTATCAATCCTTCTCTGTACAGACCATTCCTTTGAATAAATATTAACTTTTCTGCTCAAGCATTAGGCAATTATACACATGAGCCTCATTCCTAACATAATGACAGTGGCAAAAAATGATAACACACAAACCAAGTGTTTTCAAACCTACCCTGCAAATACGTTGTGTTCTTTATGGGATGGTTTGCTGGGATGTGTTACGTTACTATAATACTATTACTTGTTATACTACTATGTTTGGAACAGACTGTCAGCAGCAGATGGACTATTACTGATATGAAAGTAGGTGAGATACAGTGGCTGAACAAATTAAAACATCGTTTGCAGATATCTGTGCTAGTTTATCCTTGGTAGAGGGCCACAGTAAAGTGGTTGGAATTCCTCAATATTAAATCATCACTGATTTTTTATAATACAATATAAAAAGTAATGCAAACAAAAATTACTGGCAAGTCGTGGTTGTGAAACCCATTTCTATGCATCATTAGCGTACGTATTTACAGTAAGATATAAGATGCACAGAGATTTAGCTGTGAAATTCCCATAGGGAAGCCATATGTGGAATAAATCTATGCACATCTTATTGCAAATTTACTTAAGCTCTAAGTGTTCGGGCAACTTCATGGCTTGAATTTACATGTAAAGTTTTAATGGCTAGATTTAGCAGATTTCAATGCTTTAAATTAGAAAGAAAAATATCTTTTGTCTCAAAAGTGAGGCATAAATTACATTTTGCCTTACAGCTGGCTTATTAACAAAAAGATGCAAAACAAAGTCAATTATGTGCCTTTTTCTTCCCTAGCATCAGTGGCAATGGGGTCCTCTGGTCATATCCCGACTGCAATGAGGAAGAGATGTGGTCAGCCTGTGGACAATAGCATCCTCACAGATGGTAAGCAAAGCAGCAGCACACAAACAGACTGTGCATCATGTGTTTGCTAAGACGAGGTACCCAGCCAGAATGCACAAGCAGCCCTCTGCTGAATTAAGACACCTGCAGGGTTCAACCTCTCTTTGGTCCAGCTCAGGATTAATTATTGGTGTTTATAAATTGCTGTCACAGGTGCTCAAACACACTAATTCCCTGGGGAAGGATGCTGGCTCATAGAAGAGTCAGTAAGTTCCTGCTGTCCCTTCCTCCCTTCCTCTGTGTCTTCAAGGATAACATCTGAATAAGTTTCATAGAGACTATACCATTGTGGCAATTTAGCCTGCCTTCTGCCCATCTCTCTGCATCTCTTACAATTTGAATGTCAAGACAGAAACAAAGAAAGTCTGGATAGGGTACCAGTAGGCCACAGGGTGCAGGGATGGATACCTACTTTGGCAGCACAGACTCAAACAGATCTGAGAAGCTTGAGCTGCCCTGTTAATTTCAGAAAGTTGTGGAAGAGGCTGATCACTGATGACGCCTGCACTGCTCAGCCAGTGTAAGCACCGCCCTATGCCAATGCAGAAGGCAGATGTAGCTGGGAGAAGACCATCTCTGTCACTTTTTTCTCAGTCAATAAGTAGCCCAGCCATGAAATGAAGGATTACATGCCCAATTGCCCAGGAGAAGGATGCAGCCTCAGGAGTGCAGCGCAGCCAGAAGTGGTGGGCTCAAATTCTGTCTGGGGATGCCCAGGGTGGAGAACCCAGAAAAGTGTATGCAGACACGTGTTGAGCAGTCACTCATGAGCACTTTGTTTTGCCTTCTCTGACAAGCAGAGACATTACATATGTCCTTTACCTCCCACTCTGACCCCTAACTCAGTCAGAAAGCTGACTGCCTTGGCCTCTCACAAGCTGCATCTTGGGGCAGTGACAACAGCCATCTCCACAATGGTTGGATTCTTCTCAGAGCCATGGTAACAATGCTTGTAATTAAGGGACACAAAAAATGAACAGTCTCCTGCTCCCTCTCTCTTTCATATGCACACGTACACACACGCACACAGACAGAGAAACCCCCAAAAATGCCCCATGTGGCAGCAGGGCTGTACCCACAGGACTGCAAGGGCACCCAATGAGGGTGCAACAAGCTGTAAAATTCAGCATCTTTGCCTTTGCAATTTCCTGTTGTTTCACGTGCAAGGTACTTAATCAAAGTGTGGGTGGTAAGAAACTGTAGGCTTCATCACTGAAGGAGCTGGGTTTTTTTTTGTTTAACTTCCAGACAGGGAGAATTACCTCTGTGTCAGCCACACTCAGTTTGTACTTATGCCTCCCTCATGTCAGTGGATTACAGAGTTCAGGATGATCAGATGATCCTATAGATGTTTTTAAGGAGTTCGCCTTTTCCTTTCTGGTTAATATTTTTAACCATTGTTTCTACCATTGTATTGGGTCTGGCTGAGATGGAGTTTCCCCACAGCAGCCCTCACAGTGCTGAGTGTTACCCTGGCAGCCAGCAGGGTGTTTATAACACAGCTTGGGAGGGGGCGGAGCCGGGACAGCTGACCCAGATTGGCTGTTCCATACCATGTGACACCAGCTCAGCCATAACAGTCAAGGGAAGGGAGGACGAGGAGGGTGTTTGTTATGGTGTTTGTCTCCAGGAGCAGCCGCTACACATACTGAAGCTCTGCTTTCTGGGGAAGTGGCCAGACATCGCTTACTGAGGGGAAGTAGAGAATAACATAGAATCATATCACAGAATCATAGAATGGCCTTGCTTGAAAAGGACCATAGTGATCATCTAGTTTCAACCCCCCCGCCGTAGGCAGGGCCACCAACCACTAAACCAGGCTGCTCAGAGACACATCCAGCCTGGCCTTGAATGCCTCCAGGGATGGGGCATCCACGACCTCCCTGGGCAACCTGTTCCAGTGTGCCACCACCCTTTGGGTGAAAAACTTTCTCCTAATCTCTAACCTAAACCTCCCCTGCTTAGTTTAAAACCATTCCCCCTTGTCCTATCACTAT
>VZTO01019895.1:44593-72652 GCA_013400615.1 Syrrhaptes paradoxus | reverse complement strand
GATATGCAAAACAATTACAATTATTATGTTATCTGCTGTAAGATTTCCTTAACTGTGCTGGTACTTTCCCACTCCTTACATTTCTGTTATGGAGGGGTGGGGGGTGGGAAGTTTTGTGTTTGTTTTTAAAACTGAAAGGTATATAGAAAAAGAAAGGTTCTAATCGTGTAAGAATTAAAACATTCATAACTGAGGCTCTCAAAGCATATAACTAAAGAAACTGAAGAACTGTCACTCATCACCACAAGAGCCAGGCAACTTTATAAGCCTACACTATAAGAAAGTTTGTCATTGCACAAGCAAAGAATAGCAGGGCTCCAAGATAAGACTCAGCAAATAAAAGACTACAGTGACTGTACAAGTATGTCAGCACCCCAACAAACAGTGCCAGAAGGGTACCAAAAATCCCTCATATTTTCCAGTATTTATATACACAAATGCACATACTACATACATATACATACGTATACCTACACACATACTAGCACTTCTTCCACCAGTGAAGTACTTTTGAGGAGAGGAAGGAAAATGCAACTCTTCAACACCGCTTAACAACAGTAAACACAATCCAGTGGAGGCAAGGAGTAAAATACTTCATCCTATCCAAGTGAGCACTCTATACAATCTCTGTACAATCACAAACCTGTATTAGAAGACTAAGCTCCCACAAGACTTCAGATATTTTGTATATTGATGTAATGAAAAACCCTATCATTCAGAACACACTGAATAGAAGAGAATGTTCCTAATAATGTTGCAATGAGAACGAAAAAAATGGAAAAGTTCCCACTTTTTCAAAGTTCAGATCTTACCTTCTAATGATCTCTCCTTCAAATCTCAGTCCCACATTATTTGATGTACATAAGGTATTTGCACAACTTTAACAAGAATACCCCTGCTTGGACCCTCATGAACAGTAGAAACCCTGGTTAAAACAAAACTTTTTGCTATAATACTTCTTGTAAAATTAATGTATTGTTCTTTCCTACAGCTATGTCTTGCTTAAATGCAATCAACTATAGCTATACCTTTTATAAAAATACAAATCTACCCAATTAACAAAAGAAAACAAGAGTGCTTCCATCAAATGCAATTTCACTTCTATTAAATCTCTACTTTTTAATCTTAAAATAGATTACTTTGTAGAATCACAATTGTGCATTTGAAAATCGTCAGCAAAACACCTGTTTAATTCTGTAAAGTAATCCTCTTTGTGATCTAGACTGTTAGCTATTAATGTTCCTGACAGTGCTATGTCCCTCTCTATTTTATACTACATTGAAGTGACTAACATATTTCAAAGATTAATTTCCTTTCTCTTGGCACATGATAAAAAAGCTTAAGTTTTATTGCAGCAATGTAATAGCTTTCAGTGGTTATTCAGTAAGAGCTGCGTTTTGGAATACTGCTTAACTAGTTGAGCTTAACATTTCAGCATTTTTGAAACTGAAATTGTTTCCTAGGTTCCTAAGTGAACCTGCAAGAGAGATACAGTTATGGGTAAAATCTTGGTGGCATGCATGTTTGGTATCAGTTAAACCCTCCAGCACCACAGCTCTGGAGTCTGCCTCAACAACTGGCCCCATGAGCAGGTCCTTCTGTATCGCTGTATATCAGCAGGATCCCGTTGTTACTGTTTGGATTCTTAAAAGCTGGGGTTCTGCATAGCTTAGCTACTAATATTAACGAGTCTTACTACAACTCAAATAACAGCACGAGGGGAGGTTTCAGTCTTCCTTCTGTTGATTCATTGCACACATCTAGCAACAATGTGACACTGTGAATTTCTGACCCAAAAAGGAGGAGAAAATGAATGTTTCCATTTATGTGAGAACGAAAAAACAGTATATGATTCTCAGGGATACATATCATACTCAAACTGCTTTTTAATTTGATTTTTATATCAAATGGATTGCCAGATACCAGGCTACTTACTCTAATCACACTGACAGGTCTCTCAAGGAACCATTCTTTGGGTGTAGTCTTGTAATTACTGGACTCTGTAAAACTGAATCTTTATAATACCCACCTCACGAGTGCAGGTTATCCTTCTAGGATGGGGAGCTTCCTGTTGCAACTGATACACTGAGAGAAGGCAGAAAAATTCTGATTAATACAGAACCATTGTATAAATTAGGCATTTTAACATCACATTTTGCTATTTAAAAAGAAAAAATATGCTTGCAAGATTTAATGCGAGCATACATATATCAAAGTCTCAAAAATTACTTACAAGTGGTCAGAAAAAAGAATGTTGCTAGTCAACTAAGGATTACTGGTTATCTTTACAATTAATTGATTGAGTACTAGGGAGTCACTGGGTAAGACCAAATTTACATCAAGCAGATCAAAAAAAAGAATCATGATAAACACAAACTGAATTTCATTATATGTCAAATCAGGCTGCTGTCAGACTTTCTTCAGTTAACAGATGGAGTCCCCACCCTACTATGCTGGGCACATGCTCAGTCACCTGAAATATGTCAAGGCTTTACAAGAATCATTCAGAACTCTGCAGAATCAAACCCTCTGCTTTTGCCACTGCTCACTGATGACCTTTCTGAATAGAAAAAATAGTCTCTGCATTTGTGGAACTAAAGACATCAGGAGCTGAATAACAGGGTAAAACAGGCAAGGCGCAAACTATGATATACACTTACTAGTATCTTCTCTCCACGCCCTCCCCCCCCCCTTTTTTTTTTCTTCTTTTTTAAAAAATAAGACTCATCAAGTCAGAACAAATCTCAGGAGCCAGTTGCAAATTTAATGGTAATAATGTGCAGACTTTCTAATATAATACCAAAGGAGTGACTTTCAACTTTTATCCCAAAGAGTTTGGTTTGGCAAGTTACTTTCAAAATGAGGCTGTCAGCACTACGTTACAATTTGAGTAGTTCTCTAGAACTGATTAAACGGACACTTGGAATTTTAATATTTTAAAATTAATTTATTTTTCAATAGTAGTAACACGGAGGTCTAATAACATGTGCTGTCACCTTCGGGTAATAAGACCATACCTTGATTTACTCAATAAAATTTGACTTAATTACACTTCTCATTTGATCATGAGTCTTTCCACTGACAAATGCTGTATTTATGTGCTAAGTTTCATGAGAATGTAGAAAATGGCAAAATGCCTGATGGTATGACAATCATAAGATAAAAGGAAAAAAAATCCCTCCCTTTGTTCCAAACCAGAAAACTAATGTTTTTTTCCTGATGTTATTAAAATCAATCCTTACTGTTCTGTACTGGTATTACAAGAATGATTTTTGCAAGCAAACAAAAACAGCACACTTGTATATAAACCAGCAATTTTAATTTCAAGCATAGCATGACCATTTATTTGCCCAACACGCAGATTCCCTAGCTTCCATTGTAGAAGTCATACTTGATGGCTATGGCCCTTGTCCATGTCTAATTCTGAGAACTGTAGAGTCAAGTTAAAAGCAAAAAAAAAAGCCAACATAAAGTGAATATGGATTTCTCTGAATTTCACAGAAGAGCAGTGGAGACTCACAGTCAGCATGCTCTGCAGAAATTGGCTAAAAACCGAGGTTTGTATCCCACCTTACTTCAAGTCAGGCTGGAAATATTTTCTGGAAGGAAATTCCTCTTCTCCAAAGGCAGTGCCTTTCTCCTTTTCCAGTCAGAAGCACAGCAGGTAGACTAGTTAGGTTACAAAACAGGATGCCTGTTCCTCCTGCTCTAACCGATGTATGCAATTCAAACTGTTCAACACCAGTTTCCTTGCTTTAACTATTGCCGGTGAAGTCAAACAAGACATTTCTCTTCATCCATCACAAGACAGAAATACAATCAAACCCCACAACTCTGCAATGAATTCTGAATGACAGGATGAGCTCACCACAGTGAACCATGATGGTGCAGGAGAGTGGGTGCACACACGTTTGCACTCACCCAAGCCTTCAGCTCCTGGCAAGATGCCAACAAAGCTTTGGTGTTGCAGAGGTTGGACCCCCTCTTATAGATTATGGCATGGAATAAACTGAACAAAGAGGCAGTGTTCCCTGAGTTCACAGAAGGTACAGAGCTGTGATTCACTAGTAATGCTTACAACTGGGAGTAATATACACAGATCTCAGTAACAAGCATTGCAATAATGACTAACGATGTTTAATACCAAGGAGTGAAGTGTCTCAGTTTCATCTTTTAGCCTGCTGCTGCAAAAAAAAAAGCTTTCTTTAAGTGGCTGACTTGGCATATTACAAGCTACTGGCATAATAAATGATGATTCAAAAAAACACAGATAGGCTTTGCCACCAGATTCACAAACAGACCAAGGTCTCAACCGTCTCAATCACATGTCAGCAATTATATATTTTGGCCTGTTATCAAAAAGCATTCACAGTCATGCCTCTAAAGAAAACACTGAAGATGGACAAATTAAAAGTCTTCAGCCTTTTTTCAGACTTGTTGCCTTTCTATTTTCTTCAATTAACGTAACTGCATTTTACAAGACCCTGACATTCCTAAACTGTTAAGGTCTATGAAGTTTTGCCAACTCCTGTAATTTTTACTACAAAATTCACAAAATCTGACTATTTACTTGCAGTCTAAACTCTCTGAAATTTCTTACGAGACATGTTCTCATTTACAGAGGTAATCTAATGCTCATATTGCACAGAAAATCTTGACTACGTAACTCATGATCGCTTTAACAACTCAAAAAATGGAAACCAAACCCAAACAACAAGGCTGATTTATGAGTTTTAAGGCTTGTGATTCTTGGATGCGTCAGGTTGACAATGGCAGGGACAAAACAGAAACAACTAACCTCTGTGAGCCATTAAGAGAAGACTGGTCCAAGTGACAGAAAAGTTGGGTTTTTTAATGCTCATTTAACTCTACTGTATATATTTTAGCTGACAAAAAAAATTAATCTGCTCTTTTGCACTTTCTAGCCATGGTTTTCACCAAGCCCTCAAGACCAACCCAAAAATCTCTGCTTGAAAAGAATCTCCCACTGCACAATGCACACCTTTTTGAAAAACCTGTATTTTCTCAGGTGCTAAATCCCCCCAACTTTGAGAGTAACATTTTCATCATGTAGAAAGGTTGCTTGAGCAAATCCCATTAGCCAGCCTGAAGATACCAAGCCTTGGGAATACATACAAAAGAAAATGTGTTAAATACACAAACACTCTGCTTTCAAAATCTGAAGACTCTCTTGCTGTGGTTCCTCAGATCTCAAAATGTCTCACACCTTAGCTTTTCTATCTACAAAAAACTAGAATTTAGTGGTGGGACACTGTGGGAAGCTATGAAGCTTTGCTATGGTGCTATTTGTCTCACGTGTTCTCTTTAGTCTCCCTGAACCTCCATCTGCACTTGATAACAACCAGTTATCCCTTTAGATTTTGAAATACAAAAAATTTCTGTGTAAGTTTGGTGGGGGTTTTGTTTGTTTTTTTTTTTCGTGTTTTCCGTTTGTTTGGTGTATTTTTGTTGTTGTTGGCTTTGTTTTTTAATTAGAAATGAAAACCAGCAAGCTGTGAAAATCCCAAGGGGGTGGTGCTCTGATCTCAGGGCAGTACACCCGGACTACTGCCCTGCACATTTGACGAAGGCAGGCCGCAAGGCCAGGTTCCTCTGAGCTAGGGCACGCGTGTCAAAGAGCTGCAGAGCCCAGGCAGGCAGGCTGGTAGGAAACCAGGCCCTTCTAGTCAGGGCTTCAAAAACTTGCTTATCATTTGTTATGCCAGGCCAAAAAAATGCTCTCGCTTTACTACATCAGTAAATTCTGGGGAAAAACTGTTAATTATGAGTTTTTCTTACCAGCTCAAGTCTCAACTCTAGTGATGCAAGGTACTAAAGCACAGGAGCCCTAAACGTGTGCAAGTGACATTAAGGCGCTAATGGAGTTTATGCAAGCCCGTGCCTAGGCAGCCAAACCAATATAAGCCAGACCCACACAGGAGTGGGACCTCTTACGTTAGTAAGGTGCAGAAAATCTACTCCTCTGAGTAATCTGCCTTCACGTGTCCTTGACGATAAACAACTGCACCTATCTCTAGACAGTAATGAATCCCTTGATGCTTCTTAAACTCACATTTTGACAATAAGAAAAATTAGTCTTTTAATGCACCCAACTGAAACAATTTTCAGCTCTGACTTGGGAAAAAAAAAATAATCTGTTGAGATACTTACAGTAAGATTTCCAAACTGGTGGTCTGTATTCATCAGTATCTGAAAGAAAAACAACAAATCTTAATGTTGTCTTGGAAACATTTTAACACCAAACTAACTCTACAGAAGCATTTGCAGATTTATTAACATAAATATTGCACGTAGGTTCTAAAAATATTTTTTACTATCAGAGTACAGAATAACCTGTTAAAAGTTCCCCCTCCTTACCTAAACTGAAAATGTGAAAAGGTATTTTCTTTACCCAGCTAGAATAAAAACTATAGAAGTACACTTGCAAAATGGCAAACAAGAAGATCAGAAGCCAAAATGCTGTGCGGGGGAAGAGGGATGCATACTATTTTACTATGTATGTATCCTAAGTTCCCTTTTAAATTACACCAGAAAGGTTTTTTTAAATCTCAATTTATACTCCGATAAAGCAGTTTTCATTCAATTTATTCCTGCCATTAGCTTTTTTCTCTTCTGGATAGGAATTAACAACTCCTAAAACAAAATCAGCATATACTAGTACTGTGAAATATTTTGCAAAAAAGGAGGGTATTTTTTTCATCCTGAGTACAAGCTCTTCTTGGAAGCAGTCAGTACATATTAAAAGTACCAGCGTATTTCTAATCGCTAAATTTTAATTCTCAAATAAAATATAAAATCCCAGTGTATTCTAAGTTCTTTCTGCCTCATGACTTGCTGATAACTGATCTGACACTTTGAGCTCAGGGCTCTGTTGCAAACTTTGTCTCTGATCCACTGTTCTACCACTCTGACCAGCTTCAGTGCTGATGCTACAAGGTACTGTGGCATTCTGCAAGATGCTATATTTCTCTGTCTTGGAGCTGGTGAGAGTTATCCAGTACTTATTACAGCACCGTGTCACAAGCTGAGACAACCATGCTGCCAGACTTGCTGTCTGAAGCCTCTTCTTGCTGCAGCATTCATTTCTGAGCTCTGTTTGCAATTGTCTGCTCACTAGAATTGCCTGCTGCATCCAATAAAACCCTAATTTCTAGTTTTTATTATGAGGCTACATAAAAATCAAGCAATCTGGGAACCTGTTGTTTGAATTTTGGCCTGAGCAGCATCTCCACGTGAGAGTCCTTAAGGCCTCCAAAACTGAGCCTGAACCTGGGAAAGGATTTTGTTTTGCCTCCCCTAAGGATAAGCAACGTCTTCTTCAGACGCTTGCTTTAGTCCATTTCTCCCACTTACCATCATGTCAAAATACCTCTAAATTAGTGTAGTAGAATTAGGTATTTTCCAGTTTAATTGGCACAGACTTGCCCAGACCCTCCCCACACCCACCCAGCACGTTCTCTGCCCTGCCTAAGCTACCATTTTGCTCATTTTTTTTACTCTGTATTTTAGTGCTATGCACAAAGAGGGTGCAGTCTACCTCAGTGGTAGTAGGTTTCATATATACAATTCATTATGACTTTATCATTACGGCAGCACTTGGTCAAACTGCCATCCCCCAGAATATGATGGCTTTTGATCTTTGGACAGTTCTGCAGATGCACTACCACGTCCCGGGGATTGGCCAGAGCACCTCGAAACTGCACTGAGACCTTCAGTGGCCCGTGCTGTACTATGGCAGTGAAAGAAAATCAGCAGCAACAGAGGCAGCCATGGTTATTCATTCCTACTTTGATACCTTTAATTAAGGCAGTGCAAGTCGATTCATTCCAGAAGCATTGTAACGTGATCCTTAGCACTGCAATGTCACATGGAAAAAGGGGAAAACTTGTAAGTAAAAATAATGGGTTTAGTCCCAGAAGACAATTCTTACTCCACTAGCTGAATTTTCTTTCACTATAGTCTTTTTTAGCAATATATGCACTCGTTGGATTTACAAATAAATAATTTAAGGAGAACACACACTGTATTCGTAAAATATGAGCTGACTGTTACGAAAACACAAATATCTTGGCAGCCTAACCTACACTTGCTTGTACTCAAGTGGTATAATTGTTACGACTAAGGGCAGCATGATTATAAAACTGAAAAGCAACAATATTTGTGCCAAACAAAAAACCCCAAACCTTGTTAAAGTCAGACAAGAACAGCAGTAACTTTCATACAACAAACATTTAAACATTCAGAAACTGGCAGGAATGATTTATGTTATGCAGCTGTGCACAAAGATTTTGTTAGAAAATCTGTCGCTGGGCTTTACTGCCTTTACTGTGTGAGAATACCCTCTGGCCATCCCACGAGGTAATGAAAAAACAAAAGGTCCTTTCTATTGTGATTTGAAAAAAAAAATGTTGTCCGATACAAAATACTGTAGCAGCAAGTACAGCACAGTTACAATCATGGAGCAGAGGGTCTGTAATGTTTATTTCTGTGCAAGAATGTTTCTATTGCTAAAACCACAGCACTACACAAAGATAAAACAGAATGAGCATAAACATCAGCCTAGTCTGTTAGTTATCTGTTTTTAAAGATTAATCGATGTGGTCCCATTTAACACATCATCAGGATTTTCAAATCCATTATTAGGAAAAGGGCTTGATTTTCAGATAGCATAGGCTTCCACATGCAGCATCTCCAATTAGGCATCCAAAGTACCCGAAAAGCGCTTTAAGGCATGATAAAAAAGCCACAGAAAATACTGAACTCAAAATACATTTTCTCACCAATGCTGCAGCACTTTCTAATTAACGCAATAAACTCTACACTGTCAGTTCTCAGATATTCTGTAGCTCCCATCAGCACAGCATTTCAGCTCTGCTAAATGTTTCCATGATAAAATAAAATCGCTTTCTACAAGCTGTGCATTATGTTTTATCTTAACTGTATTTTCTGCCTTAAGTGAGATGCAATTCAGCTTAAAGCTGCTCTTCTCCAAAGGTCTGGAGCACTACAGAAAACAAATGCATAAACTGATCCTACCAGTACTGGTAGGAGCCTTTTCCCAGCATGAGGGCACTCTCATCAGCAAATACGTTTTAGACCAGGCACACTGTCCATGTAACATAAATTGCAATTTCAAACTCAGTCGAGTTTTCAAACTGACAGATGCTGGTGCTGAATAGTCTTCCTAACCTTTAAAAGTGAAAATGTTTGATCATTTTGCATTATCCCAAGCAATGACAGTTTTTTAATTCATCAGAATTTTGCTCTGATTAGAAGGGTATAAGATTTTATTTTTATGTAATACAATGGGACTTCTTCAAATTGTCTACCCTAAATCCATATTGATATATAATAATTTTCCAGCCTGAAATAGATCAGAAAAGAAACAGCTCTCTGCCCAAAGTCTGTACTTTCAAGCTTGTAAGGAGACCTATCTATATATGTGTAAAGAAAAGAAGAGTGAGAACACCTTCAACTGATGCACCACCTGAAATCCCACTGAGACCCAAAGCTATACGCAAGGTGAAGGGGTGGGGGGAAACAATGCTGCAGGACGCATGTAAATATATTTACAGTCTTTCACCCTGTAGAATCAGGTTTTGCTCTTGAACCCACAGCAAAATCAAACTCATCTTTGAAGCAAGCATCTTCTCACAGACCCATACCTGCTGGTGCCTCTAGCTCGGACATGGACCTATATTTCTTACATACCCTACGGGACAGATTAGGTGTGTCTCTGCTTCTCCAAGGGCAAGGGCTTGCCAGCCCATCTGTCCCTCTCCAATGGACAAGGACAGGAGCAATCCCACATTATCTCTTAAAAAGAACTCTAGCACTTGCTTGTCATCATCTTTTTTCCTCTCAGACATGCTCTCCTCCTCTCTTTTCCAGGACTTTGCCTTTCCCCAGCCTTAGCAATCTTCATCTGCACACAAGACCTCTCCTCTCACCCTTGAGCAATGCTTTTTGTTTGTTCCTCACTGCTGTCCAGCTAGGACTACCTACCCAGCCCACTACTATCTCCTCAGCATCTCTGTCCAGAGCTATCTTATCTCTACTTGAGGCTTCCTTGAAATTTGCCTCAGCAGAGAAAACAGAGGCAGAAAAGCCCCAAAGAGCAAAAGAGACAGCTTCTGACAACAGCCCCTTTACAGGCAGAAAGGTCACAGCAGGGCAGCTTTGCTTTCTGGGCCCAGCGTGCCCTCCTTTAAGCACACAAATTAATGAAAGAAAAAGGAAACTATGCATCTTGGGCATGAACCATCTGCAATTAAGGAGTGAAAAGCACAGAGTGATCGTCAGAAATACACGCTTGCAGAGAAAAGGGCTTCTGCCAATAGAAAATCATACAGCCATTTAAGAGAAGTCCACATACAGACCCAAAAGCTAGGAGAGCATCTCAGATTTCTCTGTAAACACAAATGTGACTAGTTGTGACATTACAACATAGCATTTCCCTTCATTATTTTCCCTCTTTCTTACTCATTTCCATTTTATCCCTCACATAAATCTGGACAACTGTAATACTTTCAGAGTGTACATTTTAACTGCAGATATCAAGACTGTTACTATTGCCTCAAACTGTTTAGACTGCTTGTCTCTGTGTATTCCTTTTATAGAAAGAATAAAAATGTTTACCTCTGTTTGAAACAGTTCTTTTTCTCTCTCCACTGAAGATCAGCCAGCTCTAGGGTAGAGCAGCAGCAGAAGCTTAACTGTGCATGGTAACCCCATAAAGCAATTTAGCATTTATTGCGAGATTTCCTGTAGAGAATTAAGTTTTATTCTTCTTTTACTGTATGTCATTCCCTGCAGCATGGTGATCTATAACATCATGCTGGAGATGAGTTTAACACTGGGAGGAGATAATCAGCCATCTGCTGACACAGCAGCTCCTTCCCCAAACTTTAATTTTATTCGGCAATATCCCTATTGAACACAGGTGAGGCCTCAGGTGGTGAACCTTGTGGAAGAGGCCAGTTCTTAGCCATGTGGACCAAACATTAACATAATCAGAAGAAGAAAATCCCATTTCATGTTTTTTGAACCAATCTAGGACCAAGGAATGGTGTAAATCAAATATGAAAAGATGCAAGAAAGTATAAAACAGTCTTCTGTAAGCTATGGCCTGGGCACTAACCAGTAACCATTAACATGTGTTTTAAGATGCTAATCTTGCTTTGTTTGGCAACAGCATGTGTTAAAATTTAACTCCTGGAGAGATGCATGACCAGCACACATGGCCATTTGCTGACCCATACAACAGACTCCTTTTTGTGCCCAAAAAAACAACTTTTAGAAAATTCCTCCTCAGCTTCAAAATCTTGCTTGTTACCACCTTCTCTATGCCCAAAGGATGAATATAAAAATCACTCAACTTACAGAAATGAAGCCATAATTTATTTGCTGGTGAGATTCCCAAGCCACAAAAAAAGCACAGTTGAACAGAAAATGTCATTTCATCTCTGTTTTTCAGAGTACAAGTGCCAACAGCATTTCAGAAACTAAGCTCAAACAATAACAAAACATTTTAAGCAGCAGCCAAGAAGCCCCTAGCAGTTAGGGCTTTTATGCACTCCAACCAAAATAAAACTTAAACACTATTAAGGTAATCAAAGGATGAATACAGTCACCACCCTAGGCAGTGGTGGTAAAACAGATGGGCCACAATGCTATGGCTTCAGAGTAAATACAAGAAGGTGATCTCTGGCTACAGCAGCACCCAGTAGTGCTGGAAGAGTTTTGCAGAAGTCCCTGTGCAGCTGGTGGCAGGAGGCAGGGGGAAGGTGATGTTCACGGGGTGGCTGATGGAGAGGGGCCGGCAGGGCAGAAGGTGCAGAGGATAGCCAAAATATCCCTGCCCTCACGTGTGTACTGGTAAGAAAGGCACACACCAAAGGTCTGTCCTTTCCAGTCCTAAATGAGATGCTGAGATCCACAATTTTTTTCCACAAAGCTTCTCTCCACCCCTCTGCTATGCTTCTGCTATCGGCAGCCACTAAGTTGAACAACAGTCTGTAATGGGGTGGTGGGCAGAGGCAGACTCTTGATGCAAAAAGCAAGAGCACTATGCATGGCTACCTGCCTGTCACTCAAGGTCCTGCGGAAGCCACCCCACTGCCCCTGGCAAGCTGGGTACCATACACACTGCCCCAAAGGCTGCAGAGAATTCATTTCAGCCGGTGTTTCGATAAACATGAGAGAAAGCCACGGTCAACCTTTCTTGCCTTGCATGAAATGTTTTCTCAGGAACAAACACTTCTTCAGCATTCAGGTCCTCCACATGAATATAAAAAGAGAACCAATCCTCTGGCTCAGTCTTGTCCTGCCTTTGCCTTTCCACAGCACAGGGCCAACAAATTATTTCTGACCAAAATATCTCGCACAGGCTTACACCACACTTTTTAAGAGCTCTCAAGCAACTTTTTGGTATATCTCCTTTCTCTTAAATAAAACCTCTTATATTGTTATGTTACAGAAGTATGTTGGGGTTTAAAAGTGACTGAATAAACAATGTTAATCCAGAAGTATTGTTGCTCTGTTAGTCCCTAAAAACAAAGACATTAATGACAAGAACCTGACAGTGCACGTGGCTTGGGCCCATGTGGAAAACACGGGGTTTCACAACTAGGGCATCACAGAATTTCCTTTGTTCATGGGAAGATCCCCACAGGGCTGAGCACACACCAGGCAGTGAGCACCACATTCCCAATTCCCAGATGCACAATATACTGTATGACACTCAGCAATGACAACTTCTAGTCTGTTATTGAGTCTTTGATGCTACTTTAACGTCATCCTTGGCATACTAATTACTTTGAATTAAGGGAAAAAAAAAAGCTTTGAAAACTTTTAGACACATCAAGGCTCTTCCTCGGGAAGGCAGACATCATTGCATGCTGTAAGGCACTTCAGCACAAAAGCTCCCAAATAAGCCACCATCTTCTCCAGGTGGGGAAAAGATGCCATTCAGGCGTCCACTTGAACATGCAAGCAGACGCAAGAGGGCATGCGTCCTGGCTGCGTGCAGACAGCTAACCCTCCCAGAGGAGGGTCCCCTGCTCCCAGCCTGCTGTGCTGCCCATACAACCCACCGGAGTGGGCAGCCGGAGTGGGGCAGCTGTGCAGCGTTAAACTAAAGCCCAGTCTGACCACAGAGACAAATGGCCTCTTGGTGGAAAGAGGAGCTATTGCCAGCTTACACAGTTCAGCTCCTGCCAGGCAGAGGTTACAGGGAGCCTCCTGAACCGCGTCCAGCTGTTTCCTGGCCAGCCCTGGAAAAGCTGGCATGCAAGGAAGTCACTCCACCACTAAAGCCATCCATCCACAAGGATGTGTCGAAGCCTGTGGTCAGAGGGCATAGTCACCAACAACAATTTTCCTTGGGCAAAGTTTTACTCCATTGCCTTGACCTTTAGCGCAGGTAGCTACACTCCTTAATGCCCATAAAGCCCTACCCATCTGGGCAGCTCTGGACTTTTAAAATTAAACTATGTTTGAGTTATTTAGGCAAGATAACAAAAACATCAGCTGAACGTATTTTCATCACATTTTCCAAAGGCATTCCCATCTGGGAGGAGAAAAGGAGTACAATACAATCTAAGGGAACGATAGATACCAGTGAAAACAGGCACTTGCAACGAAATCATCCCTTCGGCTGCAGCATGGCACTACATCACCCACACTGTGCCCCAGGAATTTTTTAATGGGTCAAAACTTATTTTTCTCTACTCTCTCATCCTCACGTGTTTTTGGTTATACCACTCCAAACAATTACAATTACATTTCTAATTGTTACTGGAGAAAGAAGTTAAGAGAAAGCTAGCTTGAATGGTGCCCCAGAAAGCTACAAGGGCTACTGCCATTTCTCTGATGTGTCCAAGCAGGAGACAAGGAAAGATTCTTGGCAAAAGTGAAGGGCCTTAAGGAAGGGCATGCTCTGAATAATCAGATCAGTCTCGAGGATGAGAGAGAAAAAAGATCACACTGCCATCCTGGTTTCTACAAACGTCTGATCTGGCAACAATAAATTCTGTGGGAATGCTTCCAATGGGGCTGAATGAGAGACCCACTGAAAACAGCTAGAGTTCAATGCCTTTTATTAGCAGGTCTACTATAACTGCCTCTTTAGGAATGATGGGAAAATTTTAATGAGTAATATTTTGCCTATCGCTGGAACTGCTGCTGTTAAATGAACTCATCTAAGTGATTAGACTAGGTTGCAAACGATCTGTTTCTAGATTTTCATTTAACTAAAGCAAGGGAAGCAAGTACTAATTTTTCTTCCTCTTTTTCAGATAAATAGTGGCATCTGGCTACACAAATGGTGACTAATAAACTTTTTAAAAATCCTTTATTACAAAAATATTAATTTTTAATTTTAAGCTGGAATTTTCGTATGTGCAATGACAACAAGCAAAACACAGATGATGCCCTCTTTCTGTTGACTGTAGTTTAATGGAGGGGTGGGAAATATCCCTTACATGAAAGCACAGATAGCTTACTGTTAAGAAAAGTTTCAAAACCTCTAAAATTATTTCTTAGTGTTGCTGCAAGAATAAAAATTTAGACCTCAGAGAGGTAAAAAGATGACAAGTGCCACCTTGTGGGCATTTAACAAAGACAGAACTTAATGTTGCTTTCCATTTCCAGCAGGGTATCTCAGCCTCCAGACAACAGGCTGCAACCAATTTTCAGCATTTCTGGGAACACCATCTTTGCTTCCTGAGAAAAAAGACAGACACAATGGGAACCGCTACTTGAGATGGCTCTGCGGGTTAGCTTACAGACCGCCAGCTGTCTGTAAGCCTCTGATTTACATCACTACAGGAGCTACAATAGCTCTACAGACTCACAGGTATCCTGAAATGTCTGATTTACATAGTAAATTACTTCCAACTGAAAATGTTGTCAAAATCACATATACCTCTTTATTTCAGAAATTTCAAAGAAAAACAGACTGACTTTTTTTTTTTTTTTAATTCATTGTGGCAAAACTAACTGTGGCTGGCTGCAGCCCAGAAGTGCTGGATCAATGAGTTGTCAGTTTCCTATCCTCCCTAAGGGTTATTTGAAAGGTCTTTTGCGAACTAATTTTGCAAGTTCAAAATTGACAGAAATATGCCTCTACTGGATGAATGGCACCTTTTAGATTTGACAGAGAATTTGTCCAAGTATCTTCTATATCAGTACAGTAAAGTCTTGGAGCAATTCAGAGTAACATCGCATAACACAAGCTTGAACACTGTAATCAAACTTCCCTGGTTCAAATCCAGACTGGTTTTCATTGGAGACACTGCTTTGATCGCAGTCAAGTGAAGTTTGCTTGGAAGCTGAGGCTATTGCTCCTACACTGCTCTCTTTCCAATCAGGGAAGGGATAACGTGGGAGAAAACATTTACCCTGTGGATGTTTCCTTTCCTATTTTTTGTTGCCGCAAATCCTTCTTTGTCTCCTATTTTAAAAGTCTGCCTGCACAGAGACTGAACTCATTTCCCATCACTTGTTTTACTTCTTCCAAACATTAATAATATCAACAAGGGCACATCAGTTTTACTGTAACTTCAAGCCAGTGACAACTGTTATAGCCACAGCCTCAAGGCATTCACAAAAATACATTTTTGTCTTGATTTCTCTAATGTATCCAACAGGGAATATTGATTGGATCTTGATTACACAAATATGCTGAGCAGTCACCCAAATAATGAATAAGAACAATATGATACGGTATAAAAGTGTCTTCTAGCTGTAAATTAATCCCCTCCTCTGAATAAGAAGTCTGTCTGGTCAAGGTTGAGTAGAAGAGACCCTAAATAAAGGATAAGCTTTCAGGCACTTTTAAAAAGCAACCCTTCCATCCACTGCATAATGCCCTAATTTGCCCCATCCACTGCATAATGCCCCATTTGCTGGATGGGGAGGCACATTTTATCACCATTTGCTTGGTTGCTTTGAATATTTTTTTTCCCCACACACAGCACTGAGATAATGAACATACATTCGCTTTCATGCTGTAAAATCCACTTTTAAATAGAGCATTGTGGTTTTACCAAAAGATGAACCACAACAAAAGAGCACAACACTGACCCTGCCTCCCTATCCATTGGTAAAAATATGCTGAGAACTTGTCCTTCCTTGCATTTTAGGCCAAGATAGCTGCTGTGTATTCATTAGTCTCCAGGGGCAAAAACAAAACAAAACCAAACCACCCATTAGCAGCCCAGGCAAAACTCAAGAGTCACCCGAAGAAAATTAAGAGTACATCTGACTTCTGACTGCTGTTATAACTGGCCTCAAGACGGACTCATGTGTTCCAAAGCATTTCTCTCTTTAACTGTGTCTGATGTTCTAATAGATGCTGTTGCCTATCCTTCCCAAAATTTGGCCCATTTAAATTCTTAGACCATCACAGTTGTAACAAAACTACTATGATTCTTATTACAAACAGATTTTTCATTTTCTAAAAGTCATCAATAACACACATCATTGTCGAGCAAAAATATCGCTTGTATTTATGTCCTTATTTCCAGAACAGATGCAATATATCAACACTCATGGTTGGAAGGAAGAGGACAGACTATCAAGCAAAGCACCCTTGCCTGGAACCATGATCATTTTTTACAGTGTCATGAAGGAAACTCCTAAAAAACATTATTGGCAGGGTCAGAGAAAGGGAAATGGACACAGCGTGGTAGAATACCTTCTCTTGAATTGGAATTAAGTTTTTATGCCAAAAATCATTCTCCACTTGGTATGAGCTTTTCCCCAATCTGAAAGCTGCAAGTGTCATTCCTTACCTCTTCCTGTTCTCATACAAAACTTCCAAGAGGCCTCCAGTGGCACAAAGTAGGACGCTCCAGGTATAAAAGCTGAAATCTTCACATTCCTTCTTGGCAATTCCATGCCTCACTATCATAACTGCAGTCAAAGAACCACAGCAAAATACATTTAGCCACCAGCCTCTCCCTATTTATAGCATTAAATCCATCTTTTTCATAACTCTCTTCCTCCTCAGCAGGTTCACCTGCTGCTGGAGGCAGGAACCAGAGAAAGGAGAGAGGGCAGGTGTGAGGTCCGGTCCCTGGAGAAGCTGTGCTCTGGATCTGCTCCTGCACCATCCAGCACATTGTGGGGCTGAAGCAACAGCCAAATTATCATCTCGAAGGTGGTTTAGGAGCTCGTCAAGGAATGAGGGGTTTTCTGCCTGGGCCCCTCTTTTGTCCTCAGATCCCTCTGCATTTAGGAGGATGAAAGCAGAGCAGGGGAGCTGGGAAGAGGCTCCCGGAAGGACAGCTGAACACAAAGGTTTGCCACCACCCAACAGGAATGGGAGAGCTGGCTGGAAAGCTCGGTATGCTTGAAGCTCAGAGATAACCTCCAAGTCCTTTTCTGGGTAACTCCAATGCTTTTTTCCCCCGTTAGGAAATTAATTCAGATGGTTTTCTTGTCTCTGTTTTGAAGCTCTTTCTCCTTTTTTCTACTAATTAAAAGAAAGACAAATTGGTCCACACATAATGGAAACTTGGATTTACTACATCTCATTTTATCATCACACCATGTTAAACAGGAGGTTTTCAACAATTATTAGCTGCATTTCTGGGATATTGATGCATCCTTACTGGAACTGAGATCCCATGGGAATGTCCACAAGTGAGAAGCAGACTTTGTCCTACAGAACGAGACGTCTGAACAGAAAAGAGGAACAGTTGCTGGCGAGAGAAGAGGCCCACACAGATGAGATCATCCTACAGATCAAAGATCAGTATCTCTGTTCCCAAGTCTTGCCAACCCAATCATCCCCCAGCCAGCATTGCCTCTCTGGGTAACAAGTCTTTAGCTCCACCTTAACTTTACAAAAAGAACACTACGTGGCAATTGACAGCACAAGAAAGCACGTACAGACAGACACATGGAGAGCTGTAGGATGTGACAGATCAAAAATCCAGCCCACAGTTTAAAAATGTTCCTGGCCTACCTACGTGGCTAGATGGGAACTGCTGGGAGGCAGAATGCTGCAAGCTATTGTCAGAGATCGTGATACGTAGGATTTCCATACAGCAATAAGGACAGATGCTAATACAGCTCTGAGACACGGCAAGCCCTGCCTGCGTCTTCCATGGCTGCTCTTGCACTGCAATGGGAGAAAGAAGACGCTTTCCAAAAAGGCGCAGTTTTTACATTTAAGAGCAGGGCTACTCCCTCAACAAAGCATGTAAGAAGCAGAAAAAACCTCTCTCTTCCTGCTTCTCACAGACCTTTCTACTAAGTGGAAAAAATTCCAACAAGCTTAGCATCTGAGTTAGCCAGTGTGAGCTCTCCTTCAGACAGGGCAGTCTGCAACTCACTCATCTCAGAGGTTGCTTGGAGGCATCCCCCTGAATTAATGTCCCAGAAGTGCAGCATATACTGTCCCATCCCAGAGCTCGCCATGCTTCAGGGTGGCAGTGACACTGGGACTACGTTTCAACTCTGCAAATTCTGAACCTGTAGAAGAGCAAGCTAGGAACAAACGATCATCTTGCTTTGGTCTGATGCAGTCGGAGGTGGATCGGGGTGGAAGGTATCTTCTTATACAGCACAGTTTCCACAAAAGCTAAGGAATGGTAGATGCTCCATTGAGTTACTGATGAGCTTGCGCCCTGCCACTGAGGAGGGGCAGATAAGAGTGCTTTGATACCACGTGGAAGTGGACAGATACACAGTGCAGCCAGGAGCTCCCCGAGAACCGCAATAAAGCAGCATCACAGTTATACATACATGAGTTCACCATTGGAAATGCTGTGATTAGTTTCCTCTCCTTCTCTTGTGTTCTTGGGTTGGTAATTTTCCTTTACATACTTGCAAATATTTGTTGTACTACAAATGTTTTTTATCAATAAAAAAGTGTAATTCCTTTACTATGTAAATTTTGGCATTGAAATAATAAGCAACACAAAGTTTCTGAATGCTTTCTCACCAGGAAGAAGAATCACTATTTTATTTCTAAATACTTCTCTGCTTCTTTTAAACCAGTAAAGATTTTTTCAACACTTTCAAGTCCCATTTATAAATACACTCTTTGAAAAGCCTGAAAAGGAAATCAGTAAAATTAATTGCTGTGTCAAAACCATGCTTCCTTTATTGGAAGGATATAGCCATGTGTGCGTGTTCAGCCAGCAAGGCAGAGGCGAGGAAGAGCTACATCCTGTTTCAGGTTTTTTTTCCTGTAGGTTGTTCTGTTGGGTTTTTTTAATGAAAAATTATCCAAGATTGCACTGAAACATGATGTCCAGATTTATATAGAAACCATAAAGAGAAGATGCAAAAGTATGGAAGACTGGCCCTACAAAATAATTATCAGCAACTCTTATAGTCTGCTCTGGGTTGTATATGTATCAGATACTAATTCAGCATCAAGGAGACTGACTTGTACCCTGCCAATGAGAGAGTAAGGAATGGTTAGGTACTGCACTAAAGAACCGGGTTTGTTTTTCAGAACTGTACTACTACTTAATTTTCTACTGTCCCCTATGTACTCTGCATGAGGAATGATTCCATACTTCCTTCTCCATTGTACCCAAAAACTTTGCTACATGATGCTCTGTGGTACTTGTTATATGGTTTTAAAGGTTGCCGTTGTGGCTCTGCTACCCATGGCAGCACACCACCGTGCAGTGGGCAACAAAACAACTCCACTATTCAGGAAATAGTGTTTTACCTTTACTGTTGGAGTAAGAATTTCCTCCAAGCAAGCTGCCCCAAGACATTAATTTTCTGATCAAGGTCAGAAACTATGTTTTTATGTCAGCTTCTTAAATGGCAAGGCTACTGATAAGCAGCTGCTCTTGCAACAAAGGAAGGAGGTGGGAGACGGAGATGGGGAGGAGGAGTGCAGCAGAGAGGGAGCCACCACCTCCCATCAGCAGCAGGAACATCCATCCCCAACCACACAATGTATTCAACAGAGCCAGATCCTGCCACCTGCACCAAAGACGGATGCGACAGTGGGCTTCCTCACAGACATGACCAAGACCAAAAGCACAGTTCCCTGCTCACTGTGAGCAGCAAGGTCTAGCTTGCACCTTCAACAGTGGTCCACAACCAGAGGACGCAGTTTTCACAATGCATTCTCCCAGGGGACTAAGATTTGGTCATGTGAAAAAAAAAGACCACATTACCATGTCCTATCAGCAGTAAACAAAACTTTAACCAAAAGCTAACCAGCCCTGACAGCCTCTCCACAATGCTTATCACAGAACTTCTAACAAAGCCACAGAAATAAATATATCAAAATATATCATGGAAATCAGACTCCCACAAGAATAAATGGGATTTTATGAGCACATTTTCCAGTAACTACAAAATCACTTCAGAAATACCACCTTTTCCATTCAGGCAGAGGATGAGTGCTGGAAATGTCAGATGTCAAGCAGCTGTTTCACAGAGGCTGTTGTCGACACAGCGAATACTCCTGGCTTCCCAGCTGGGTGTGCTCAACACTCCTCCCCCCAACTAGAACCAGGACACTGGCCCAACACTCCGCCGTACAGCTAAACCCTTGGGAACAGCACGGAGAACTGCAGGAACTCTTCCCAGTGTCTTTTTGGGTCTGGCCAGCAAAAGTGCTTGAGGCCCAGACGCCACGCAACCATGAATTCCTAGCAGTATAGTTAAATGCTTTAGAAGACCAAATATTTCAGTGACCTGAGCTGACACTTCTCCTTGTTTCAAGACAGATTCAAAAAAGCAAAATCTAGAGGGTTTTTAATTTTCTGCTTTCATTTATGAAGATGTACAAGGCAGATACAATTCACCCCACTGAAATGAAAACCAAGCCAGTTTACGATTTTACGAGGAAACGGGAAGCATCTCATATTCTGTCAATAACTACAAAACTGCCCTTGGGCCAGGTCTTTGGTCTAGCTTGTTTCATTTCATCTGAGGACACATTTCTGCAGAACCGTATGATCTCTGTCCACAAGGTGGAGCAGCTAAATAGCCTGGGATGCAGATGCTAAGCCCTAAATTCAGAAAAAGTAAAAAGACCCATCTAACAACAGAGTTGACTCTTAGACTGCGCAGAGAAGTTACTTATGCCTGGAGGATCCTGATTAATGTGCTTTTTTCTGGCAAAAAAAAGGCTTGTATTACATTTATGCTTTGAGTTTACTGATTAGAGTAGTATTTAAGTCAGAACTATGGTACTGCCATTGTATGTAAACACATTATTTTCGTGACACTGAGACATGCTTTCTATTACCTGGAAATCTTTTAGTACATCTAAAAAAACGAGTTAAGAACTCTTGGAAAGAGTTAGGGAGAATAAAGTCCCCAAACCCCACAAGGCAGAAAGGATCAGCTGAGTT
Organism: Syrrhaptes paradoxus; assembly: GCA_013400615.1. NCBI lineage: Eukaryota > Metazoa > Chordata > Aves > Pterocliformes > Pteroclidae > Syrrhaptes > Syrrhaptes paradoxus. The sequence goes on along the minus strand of VZTO01019895.1, from coordinate 51,287 downwards.
CAAAACAAATAGAAGAAAACTCAGATTTATACCTGAAACATCAGCCCTTGGCTGACTGAAGCATGTATTAGCAAAGCCTGGGAACTCTTCCCGGATCCTTGGATCCAGAGTGTATTTCACTCCAACGCCATCGGACGAGATTCTGTGCTACACAGACTGTCTCCACTTCCTAGCAAGTCACTTGATGCCAAAGAGGAAAGGGAGGTGTTTGTTAATGAACTGCTTGAGCTGATGATATTGCAAGAGAATCTCCTTGGAGAAAATTCCAAAACCTTGTCTTAATTAATTACTTGTGGACACAATTGGACCTGATCTTTCCAGCTTCAGCAACAATTATCAAACCTCTGATTTCTTAAGATTCTTAGACAATAGGCACAACTAATAGAAAACACAATTTTATACCAGCCACTGCATGAAGCACACTTCTAAGAGCTGAAATGCCATGACTGAAATTTTTTAATCCTCGTTCATAAGTGTCAGTGTCACTTCTCTGATATTTTGATCAATTGATACCAATTTACTAGTTAATAGATCCATCTTCTTTTCCCAGTTCCTACACAGGTTTCCTTTTCATTTTTTTCTTGAGATTGCATTGCCAGCAAAACCTTTTCAAGGTCGCTCTCTTTATTTGCTTCATTAGGTTCTATAAATCAGGTAATGTTAGCACAGCACTTAGGAAAAAATAATCTTATAATTCTCAGCACTTGACACTTTCCCTCCCAGACACACCAATGGGAGTTGGAAGACTGAGTTTCTCTCTAACACCGTTTCCATTTTTAACAAATCACCTTAATTTTTAAATCTCGTTAAAAAAAAACAAACCACAAACCCAAATGTTGTACTAATGTCCCTAAACTGTTTTGTGTAATTAAGCTGTTTGAAGCTCCTGTTGTGACTAGATGTTGAATTCCTTAAATCTCCTTTAAAAGTAACCTGTGTCAGTTGGTCCTGAATGAAGTCCAAGTATTTTAAGCAAGGACTAAATACATCAAGAGCATCTACTACAACTAGGTTAAAAAGATCACTCTGAATTCACTGCTTTACTGGTAAAAAAGACCTAGCATAAGCTAAGTTCATGCCCCAATTCCATGAACAAACTTCCATTGCCCACTACAATTAAGGAACAGATTCAAAGAACACTTTTCTGGCACAAGCTGACTCTTTAGTTAAGGGGCTCTGCCAGTGAACTTTTACCATCACAGCCAGCCACAAGTTTTAAGCATAGCTCAGGGCCACATATAAAAATACAGAGAACAACTTGAATTGTAGGTGATCTGTTTTACCTCCTGCTCTTAAAAGACTCTGCACATAAGACAAGAAAAACAGATTAATTTTTGAGTATTTCCTATCCTGCAGAGAATACACAGGCGTTACCTGTTGTGAGGCATTTTTTAGAGGAATATTTACTTTTTATGTTCCTGTGACTAAGCTAACCAAGCACTTGAAAATTTAAAAGCCTTCCCTAAGCAAGCAAAACATTTATTTAGGGAAAAATTAATTGATTTAATTTTTTTACAATATCTTTAAGAAAGAAAGTATGGGCTTGTAGCAACATAAGCATACCCTACTTTTGGAAGCAGCCACAAGACAGTAAGTATGGTTTGCATGGAGAACAGTAATCACAGATGCATAGAACTTAAAACAGTAATCTGTTAATTAGTGTTTCAATTTTGGGAGAACTTATTTCAAAAGGTTTGCCTCATACCCGTAGTAACAGATTAATGGAACATTATTTCTGCGCATTATGACACCAGAGCTCACAGCTGCGGAAAGGAACTCTGTTAAGTGGGCAAATTAATATTTGCATGTTTTTTCAACAATGTATGGACACCTGAAACGGAGGTATAATTGCTCTCTTTGTCCCTACCCTTCCTGACTGCAGCAGTGTATTGCTTGTTTCTTTTCATCTGATATTTTCCCTATAAATTTCTCTGAAAACGGCCCTTGTTCATCATCTCCTTAAATAACCATATCTGTCATGCTGACTACAGCTCTGTCTCTAATCCCATTCCTCTGCAACCACTCATCAGAGGGCAAGCACTTCAAAGATTAAAAGAGAATTGCTTCACTTCTTATTTCTTAACCACCAATATTCAGGAGGGTGAGATTTCATCCATTGGTAGGCTCTGAGGAAGAAAGCAAGATCATGAATAACTAATGGCAAATATGTCCATGAAGATTTCTCCTGGCCATTTTCAAATGCTTTCCTTTGTTCACACAGGAGAGTTGATGAGCAAACAAATGAACAGAAAGGGAATTCATAAGACATAAGGACAACTCACAAGCGCTGAATCGTAACAGAAATATTTTTCTTTCAAAATTACAATGCTGACTTTCTCTAAATACTTCTCAGAACATCCAGAGACATAAGCGTGCAGTAGTAGCAGTGTGATAACATAACACTTCCCCTCCTTTTTCCTCTACATTGTTTGTTATCTTTCCCATACTTGAGTCATCCAAGTGGAATGACAGCACACACCTCAGCCGTGTCACTGGAGATCCCACAGCGTACAGCATTAACAGATGGGCTCTAGGAAGCCTAGCCATAGAAACATAACTGATTGCTCTTCCTGTCTCTACAAAGCTGCCACCCCTTGCAGGGATTCAGCAGAGCAGAACCAGTGGGAATCCGTTAGCTACTTCCCTGCTAAACCAGGCAAGTGGCTTCAGCCCAGCTCCATGAAGGCTGGGAATGAAGCCACTGGACTTTGCGCTGAAACAGCAGAGGAGGACACCAGCTTATACGCCATTCCAGGTGCCGCAGCAGGCAGAAAGAAATGGTTAGAGAAAAAAAGAGGCTACACCTGCAATCACCACAACCTTTTGTAAGGGAAAGTGAATATGCTGTAGGCTGAAAAACAGCACTAGAATTGGACATCTGCTCAAGTTCTGGACATTTATACACACTGAGCATGAAAGTCTGCACTGTTTTGTGGACAAAGACATTTTTAAAATCCCTGCCAACTCTTGGTAGGCAATTCATGAATATGGATATCAAATTCATTGCATCTGTTATGTGCAACAAACAACAGGATCAGGCAGCATTTTTTTTTTTTTCACTTCTCAGATGTATTGACTGTCTTCCAGTCTTCTGCTGATGCAGTCCTAGTACAGGATCTGCTTTCCTCTGTTAGATCAAACCTGCACTCTCAAGTGCTTGGCCACTGGAACACAGCACAGGGAAACCCTACTTCTGCTGGCATCACAAAAAGCCATAACACATACAGCTGACCACCTGTGGTCACAAGCCAGTTCTTCCACTGTAACTTTGTGTAACTGAGAACACTGTTGGGATGACACCTTTGCCTGAATTAGCCAAGGTGGCTGATAGGTAACAGAGGTTTCCAGCCAACAACTCCCATGCTCTCCCATCTCTGCTTCCAGCAGGGGCTGCCCTTCCTCTCCATCTCTGGGGAGCACTTGACCTCCTCTCCCTCACAACCCACGTCATGCGCCGACTCATCAGCTGTGCCACTGCACTGCGGGAACATGGGCAGCTCCCTACCAGCTTCCATACAGCCAACAGTCAGCACAGGATACTTTGGAAGGTCATGATTGGGAGAATATGAGAAGATGAAGAAAATAATTTTAGATATCTAAGACTGAGAAAGTGAAGAGTCTTAACATCTTTCTCCTCTGTGCTTTAACGTTGCATTATAATCTGGACAATAAGCTGTAACTGAAAAGGAACAGGAAGTCAGGAGACACATACAGCCCAATGGTAACAGCCTTTTTCTGTAGCAGAAAAACGCTGCTGATACACCAGAAGCTCTTTTCTCCAACCAACTTTCCAAAGAGGTGTCACTTGAAAGGTGCAAACTGCAGTTAGTGCTCCAGCAGCCACGTTGTGCTGCTCTGAGGACAGTGGCAAAGGACAACCTCCAACGGGAACAGGAAACTCCCAACCACTCTGCCAAGCAGAAAAAATTAGCCATACCTAACCTTTCAACTGCCTGATAGCTACATGTCCATTCTAATACAGAATCCACAACAATGTCACCCTGACCTCTAGTCCTGTCCCCTTTTAATAGAGTCTTTGGACTATGCACCAAAAGAGACATCAAGCAGTGTCAAGAGCATGGAGGAAGCATGTTATGAGATTTCCCATCCCTTCCCATCCCTCTCCTCTCTTGCTGTGCTCACACACACACTAATTGAAAGGGACCCAGCAAACTTGGTGGATTGTTTCCCCCCAAACTGACATGGCAGTTTATCTCAAGTTTTACATGCCTTTTTAGCATATCCTATTAGAAGCAGCCCTAGAACCTGTGAGATTCGGTTCAGTGTGATCTACCATTATAGGTTAGCGGGAAAAAAAGCAATATTGAGCCTGGAGTTTATGCGAATGAGCAGAACCAAAGCAAACGCCTTCTCAGAACAGTTTTACTGCTGTAAGATAGGTGTCAATTTAAAATAGTACAATTATAGTGCTTAATCCCTCAAAATGGATACATTAATTCAGGCACACATATTCTGCCTTTCCCCAGATTTGCTGATGTTACTTTGGTAGGAGCTTACATTGAAACAAATTTTAAAAAACATTATTTCCTGAGTTAGATTTTTAATGAGCTACTATGGGTCGGCTATGGTGGAGAAACTGAGAATGCGAGTGTCTACAGTCAAAATTCAAGATACAGGCTGAATGCTGTTCTTGAAGCTCAAAGCAGGCACGTTGTGGGCCGTCTTTGTTATATGCCAAGGGACAAAGTGTGGCAAACTACCTCAGCTCAGAATACACACAGCAACTCACTAAGCTGTGCTAACTCAACCATAAGTTAATCACAACCTCATCTGCAAACATATTGAGCATTTTCTGCATTTACCCAACTCCCAGTTGCACTCTTGCATTCACAGTTTAAGACATACTCTAAAGCTTTTACATTTACGAAAGGCACCACATTCATTCGTTGACACACACTAGCCTTATTTGTTGTATTATCTTAACACCACTTTGCGTTTTCTTAAAAGGGTGAAATCTTGAGGTTTTACCCTTGGCAAGATATTATTTAAAACTTACACACAGCAGGGCACCCCACTCTGTCTTCTCTTTGCTCATTATCTTTTACATGTATCAATGTCATTTACTCTAATAACAGATGTGACAGCACACAAACACACCTAATTCAATTTACTTTGTAATGCAAATTTATAGAAAATTGATAGGAAAATGTCATTAAGTAGACAAAATACAAGTGAATTTAAAAAGAATCATGTAAGCTTAAAAAAAACAGGTACCTCAGTGAGGAATGCCACTTTATTTAAAAGATTAAATTAAAGTATTCTTAATTTTTGCAGCCAAAGATTGTAACAACACGATAACTACTCACCATGGAAAAAGCGCATATTTTCAATAGCCTAAAAATTTGATATTTGGTTAGGGACAACTACAATATTTACCTCAAGTGCCTGTGTAACAGTCTACACCTTTTCTTAACAAGCTGAAGTTACAATTATACACTGCAATATGCACAGTGGGCTATCTTACAAAAGCCAATCTGCCATTTGAGCACTCTCTGCCTTCACTTGTGTTCATAAATTAAAGAGCTTAATGCCCACCCTGCAACTGACAGTGTGCAGCACCCCTGTACCTGCATCGGCTCCTCCCTAAGTCCAGGGGCTGACATGAACTCAACAAGACCAGCCCTATAATGACAGTGACAGTTTGCTCCACTATGAACTATGATTTACCACCTTCTGCATCCTGAAAAACTCAGGCAGGAAATATAAATTTAAGTGACAGAACTGTAGCTAAATCCAATATCGTGTAGATTTTATTTATGAAGAACTATTTTGCAACATGTGCTAAACTTGTTTTTAGATAGGGCTTAATATACAATAATATAACAGGTGTCAGATTTTATGAAAACCTATGAGGCAATTTTTATCTTTTTAGGAAATTGTACCAGCCCAAGAAATAGAAGATGAATGAAAGCAAATCATTTGTTTACACAGGAAGTAAAAGCTGCAGCCTAAACACTACAAACAGACTTCATATCATCACCTAACCCTATTCACTAGAAATCACTTCTGCTGTAGGAGCTTCTTACAAGAAAGAGCATCCCGACTATCCTGTTAACTCTGTACTGACGTTCTCAAGCTAATTTCTCCTTTCCTTCGCATTGTTGCATTTACCTAACACTGCTACAAGTAGTTTGTAGCTCTTTCCCCCCCACCACCGTAAAATTAAACGTATTAAGCATAAGCAAGCCTAATAACCTTACTCCACAGAATCCACATGTTCAAGAGTTAAAACTAGTTTCCACACGCGGGTTCCCGCTCCGCCGGCTCAGGCTGTGAAGCCACCCAAAGCCGACACTCGCAGCCTCCCGAAACCGTCCTTCCCCGAACCGATGCCACCAAACGCAGCCGCCGACTCGCCCCCGGCCCCGCGGGCAGCCCAGCCCCGCACCGAGCCTCCCGGGGGCGCGGGGTCCCTCCCGAGCCGCCCCGCGGCACCCCCGCGCTGCTCCCCAGCCCACCGCGGGGCTCGCTAAGGCACCCGAACTTTTATTTGTCCATCGCGCCCCACAGCCGGCTCGCAGCCCGACCCCACGCCGCGGCCGGCCCCGGGGGCAGCCCCCGGGATGCGTTATTCCCCCCGACACCCCCGGGCTCGGCGCGGCGGGGCCCGGCCTGCGGCAGCTCTCGGAGCCGCCGCCCACGCCCAGGCGCCGCCGCGCGGCAGACAATGGGG
>VZTO01019895.1:20157-41847 GCA_013400615.1 Syrrhaptes paradoxus | reverse complement strand
GTGAGACGGTAGTTTCTCACTTGGAAATATTACTTTTCCTCTTAGATGCAAGCAGCCTGTGCTGCAAATTCAAACCCAGCCTGAGCACAATCGACACCAATTGTTTACTCAAATGTAATCCATTACAGGTGTGCAAATCCACAACCTTCAGTGGGGGCTTCAGAGACATCAGCTGGAGAAAGCAGACGGTGCAGGTGTTTTTATGAGCATCCTACAGCCTGTCCTGCCTTTGCTTAGGGCACTGTGGTGGCTGCTAGGGTGGGTGTGCATTGGGAGGCACGTTTTCAGGATGAGGTTTTTGCCATAGGACAGTCTGAAGGAGGAAGAGCATGGACACAGGCTGCATCTACAGCTGCTGCAATTAATGGTTTTAGTTGTGTGAGTATAGGTGAAGGTCAGCAAGAACATAAAATACACTTTCTTTCAACAAAATAGCTAAAACAAAAAGGTCTGTCTGAAAAAAAATGGGTGGTTTATGTATTTAGTGGCACATGGCTTTTCATACTGTGGTATGCCTGCTCTACCTGGTCTTTGTATAGAGAACAAAAGGGAAACATTGTGTGGGAAAGTTTTCAATAACTTTAGGTCTTGTTTAATACAAGAAACAGATAGGGTTTTGTTATGTCTGCCAAATATTTCAAAATATAGGGTTTTGATATGTTTTGCTTGTTGTGCAAAGTTAAAAAATTAAATGTTTTATCCCAGAGTGATTCTTCCCTTCATTTTATTCCTTCCCAAATGAATTCTAGTACAATGAACCTGATTTCACAAACCATTTTAATTTTGTGTGTATAAAGTGCAAAAGTTTATTGAGCAGCTGGACTACTGAGAAATAATATTTTAGTTGCAGAGCTAAAAGAAGGTTAAAAATAGATGAAAAAAGGATTTAGAAAAAAAAAAACAAAAAAAAAAATTGCCATTTGCCTGCATGATTTGACCTTTGTGTGCACAGAGTGTTTTGCTTTGCTTTTTGGCAATAAGCTGGATCTTCATACAGATTTTTTTTTCCTTGCATTTCCTGGAATTAAAGCCCAAGCTTTCACTCCAACTTCCTTCAATTAAATAGCCAGCTTTTACTCTTCCACTACTCCAAAATCTTTATTGCTATCTACTGAACTGCATGTTTACATTAAAAATGTTTGCCTGTCCAGAGAGAGTAACAGTAACAGGCATTATCCCTACTAGAGTTGTTAAGATCAGTCTGAGTAATTTCATTAGTAATTTCCATTGTCTATTAATGCAGTGATGGCTAAAACCTAGGAAAGAGTGTTCCTCTTTTCACAGTTAGTTACTAGAGTCATATTTTACTGTGCCAGGAAGAGTTCTGCAGCTGATCTGAGTTTTCAAAACAAATTGAGCTCAATCATTATTTCTGATTAGATTACTATTTGCTTGGTTTGGGAGGATGTTTTGGCATGGGCTCTGGCAGCCTGCAGCAAACATCAGCAGCTTTTGGAAGGAGTTCACTGGCGGGCTCATACACAGAGCCCTCAACCTGCCCTTGCAGGTGCTGGCACAAGAAATGTCCTGGGGGTAGCAAGAACAGGGGCTGTACATGATATGGACCATCCTACCCCATGGCAATTCTGGCTCTCACAACAGCTGACAGCCTTGACACAGCAGAAGAAATCAAAGGTGCAAATCAGAACAGAAATGAGCCCGAAGTTCACTAGGCGAAGGCACCTTCCCCCACACCCTGCTTTTTGAATGGACATGAAGTCCTTATGGCAATTTCTGTTTAGCAACGACATTATCTTAAAATTACGTAATGCCTTATCAAGCCAGCACATCTTAGTGCACCAGGAATAACAATGATTTAATAAAAATCTGTGAATTTCGTTAGAAGAGAGCTGGGGCTTCCGAGCACTAACCCTCGGTCACCCTGCACAAGGGCAAGGGGAGGAAATGCAGATGCTCCAGAGCAGCCAGCACAAAGCCCCAGCTCGGTCCTGTTTGGCCAGAGGGGCTGTTCCTTTGGAGAGAGCCCCAGCTTGTATGTTTGCTCTTTTGCAGGGGAGAGCACAAAAGAGGACCTGGTTTTGCATGACCTTGATTTGAATGGCAGCAAGGATGAGCTTGGTGTCTTGTTCCCCTGGATCCTTAGCCCTGGAAAAGCCCTCCTTTTCAAAACTGGCTTGTTAGCATCACACTCTATAGAAAAAGCACTGTTATACTTGCCCCTGGTAGGAATATGTGAGGGTGTATTTACAAAGTGTACCTCCAGAATTTAAGTCTCCAGAAGAGAAATACATACATAACGTTATTTTCTGGCCTGCTTGTTGTCCTTCAGTAGGTTTCATGCCTTGTCTCCCAAGCCTCAAGGCTCTTTAAATACTGCAGCCAATTATTACTGCTTCATTGTTTATGTAGAATTTCATTACTGGGGTTGTTTTCCAGTGTTTTTTTATTTTGGCCTCTCTCCCTTTGCCCCCCTCACTCGTGGTGCTGAGCATTTCAGGAGCAGTGGTCCATTTTCCGCAGAGGCCTTTCTTAGATCCATCACCTTGTCTGAGGGTCTGGTAGAAAATTGCTTCTAATTACCTGACATTTATTCTTCAGACCTTAGCTAATTCACTAATCCTATAGTGATAAATGAGATTTTAAAATTAACCACTGATATTTTTAAAGATCTATATGCAACTGTAAAGAAAGGTTCCCAGCTAGTAAATACAATGTTGTGTAAAAAGCCAAAACAAACAAACAAACAAAGCCCCACCAAGCCAAAACAAAAAACCCCTCCATAAATTAAAGCTGTCCTGTATTAATGGGAAACAGTAAAAGTGAAGACATGGTGAGATGTTACCTGATGAATAGGGTTAGCTTCTTATCACAGTCGGTGTCTTCTTGCAACAGACCCCCTTGACAGCAGGAAAACAGCACCGTAGAAATCTTGTCACGTGCAAAATTGAATTTAGCTTCTAATGTGTAATTGCTGGGAGTTTGTGGGGCAGGTGGGGGCCAGCCAGGGGCCGCCTTACTGAGCAGATTCAGCATTCACGCTATTTGCAATGTAACTTTTACTGCCTGGAAAAAGGCAAGGCAGATTTCTACTAGTTGTTCAGTAAGATAATTTTGATTGTTCCTATCTAATGTAAAAGTCATCAATAAAAAGTTTGAAGACTACCAAGATTGATAGTTAAAGTTCATGTTTATAGAGATGACGGCTATTTGAACATAACATCAAGCATGTCACCAAACACAGAACTGTCATTGCGCGTTACCAGCATTTTGGATAATCTTTCTGCCTTTGATGAGAGAACTGGCATTTGAGCTTATCTTTTGGACTCTATTATTGTTCATTATAAATGGCAAGGTCATTTAAACACAAGGTTGCCCAACACTGTATAGGCACAGAGAGAGACAAAATCCCTGCCTCAAGTACAGCAGCTATGAGCAACCTTTGTAAACAAGGCACAACCAGTGTTTTACTGGGATCTGTGCTAGTCTGTAGATTGTGGTGGTAATTATTGGGTTTTTTTCTTTTACCTACAGGGTACAGACTAGCAAAGTACCAGTTACTAGGAGGAACTTATGTGTTGAATTTGATTATCATTGCCAAAGAATGTGAGATACATGTAACATATCCACCATACTTTCTGTTTTAAATCACAGCTACCACAGTATAAACTCACATTTGGCATCCTGTCCTGATCATAGGAATTGTACTACACCCCATAACAACTTAGAGCAGTTTAATACACAGTAGGTGAGGTACATCAAAGGAATTAAAAATGGGCTTAACGTGCCAGCTTTTGGCTCTCTGAGTCATGAAAAAATGTCAAACAGACACAGGTAACACCAACAACCTTTAAAGCTAGATGTTCTGGTTACACTATAAGTGAATGCCACAAGATCTAAGGGGAAGCAGCACAGGAGCACAACCTTAATTTAAAAACCTAAAATAAAACTGTTTGCTTAACATCTAAACAACTTGCTCTGTTTAGACTGAGGTTATGAGACATTATGCCATTTTTGAATGAAACTGCATCGATGGAAAAAAGCTCCCTCTTGCCTATGTTTCCTGAGCAAAGTCCTTTCTGAAATAATTCTTAAGGATTTTCACATTACGGCTCCAACTTAATTATGTTTCCAAGATGCGCAGAAATGTGATGAGAATTACATCATGAACAGGTACTATGGATAGGATACAGTAGATGCTATCTTTGTATCTTGGCAAAACCATTTGATCTTAATCTTCAGTGTAATTTCCATTAAAAAGAAAACCTGCACCTGAATTACTCTTGATAGCCAGCTTTTCCCATGCAACAGATACAACCAGGAGCACTTTCCAGGAGTATCCACCTTTGCCCCCCTCAGTAACATCTCTGCTCTAACACTGCTGATGCCTGGAGAACAGAAGGTGCTGGGCTAGGTACCTCTGAAATGCGCTTTCTCTTGCTCTGAATTAGGTGACTACACTCAGCTTCTCTGTTAGGTATCCTGACCCATCTTTCATGTCAAGAACTACCTCATTTCTATTTTATTCCAAGCTTTCACCTCTACCTTATTATTTAATAAACAGTGACAAACTTCTCTAATACTTTGGACAAACTTCTCTAATACTTCCAAACACAATTTTACAGGTACTTCCAGCGCTACACTTGTGTCAAGGAAGAACTGTTCTTCCTGTCACCCACATGTCTAAGGATAGAGGCTGGAAAAGGATTAGAAAATTGTGTGCTACGTGGAAAGGGAAAATCTAGAGCTACCCAAATTTATTTTATAATCACTACCACATAAATTGCTAGATTTGGTCAAAACTAAGTGAGCCTTACCTTCTGTTAGGCTGTGAACTTCCTGAGGGTGCAAGCGCACAAACAAGGTGCTTGTCACCCTGGTGCTCGCTGTAGATTGTGGTCAGTTACTGTGCTGGTGTTTCTACTGACACTTAGAGCTTTCCTCTTGCAACAGGTTCCAGGTAATGTTTAGAGCAAGCAACATCAAAACAGGGGAGTGACTGAACTATTTATAACTGCAGAAGGGTGTTTTTATTTGCAGCTGGTCTGGATATACTTTAACACTAGTCTTTTTATGAGCTTTCTTATTGCTGGTGTGCACACTTACTGGCATATCCCATCAGCACAGACTTCTCATGTGAGATCAGTTATTAATAAAATTATTAAAATATCAGGAAATTTCAAAATTGCTCGCACTTTTGCTCAGATTTAGGTGCTATGTTGTCTAAGTTACATTTTTAAGAGTCCTGCATATGACACACAATATGTTTTTGATTGCTTGTTTTATTAAGTGTAATGAACAGGCTAATTAAAGAAATTCCAGGAAGTTTCTGCTTTCTGTCTCCTAGGGACAGGCCTCAAGTGTCAAAGGAGATAATACTGATGGCTATAAAACACCCAAGCATGTTTATACTGGCTGTAAAATGTAGCTTATAGCTTCTATTTAACTTTCATAATGCTTCCTTTTTATACCATGCTTACAAATACATTTCAAGGCATTAGTTGAAGTAGTGCTTCTGTAGATTTGAAAAAAAAATTGGAAATTGCAAGTTAAAAAAGCAAAAGGAAAGCCATTGGCAAAATCATCTTAGGAATAAACTGTTATAATTTCATCTATAAGCACTAAAAACAAAGAACAAGCTAGCCATCAAAAAAAGAAATCTTCAAGATACCTCTAGTCCTGACTTTCAAAATGTCTTTAACCCCGCACAGGTGATCTCCTACTTGAGAAGCTGTAAGCCTTGCCACAGAACTGGCGGTTGTTCTTCATGCAACTACTTGAGACTTCTAGATCCACCTCTAGATCCACTGGATGACTTTGAAGAATTGCTAAAGAAATTAAACCTTGTCATAAGCAAGCCAAACCTGTAGTTCTGAAGTGCTATATAGAACCCGCATGCTCTTAGTGAGGTTATTTGATTTTTCTGACACCAGAGCCCTCAAAGTGTTTTCTACATTCTTAGAGAAGCCAATGCATGTGTTACTGGAGCCATTCAAAAAGAGTGTTTTTAATGAGTGTATTAGTTATCCCATGCAACTTGCTTCTCAGAGTTGCATCTTCTAGGATACTTAGGGTTCTTTGAATGAATGTCCAAGTTGAATTTTATGTGACAGTTTAGAAAATGGACCATATGAATAAGAAGTGAACTTTGGACACATCCCAGGAATTGCCTGCTGTAGAGACACAGACACTTTAATGACCTGAAGATGCTTCTAGATCCAAGTCTCAAAGTGCTGAGATAGCACAAGCATGGGATAACTAATTTGCCGTTCAACGAATCTCCAAGAGAGGTGTTTTTTCTTCCACCAGGAAGACTTCCAAAGGAGAATATGAAGCTTTCCAAACTGAGCAAGCACATGCACGGCTGGTACCTTTCTGCTTTACTGCACCTACCACAGCTAACTGCAAGCAGGCAGGTAACGGCAGCAGAGCGCAAAAAGCAGCATAGGATAACATTGGAAATATGTCTCAAGACAAGCGTTAGCTCTTCAGGATGGCAGAGAGATGTCATTAAACAAAGCAACTTCAAAGAGCTGAAGGAGATTAAAGTTTTTCCTCTTAATGATTCTAAAGTGTTATTGAAGGGATCAATAGCTTTTCCTGTTAAGCTGTTCAAATCAAGTATTCCTGGAGAGGAGATAAACCAATCCTGGAAGTAATAGTGGGATTTAATTAGGATTTGAGATTTTCACTATTCATTAATTGATCTGCCAGTCTCACAACAGTTTTAGTGAACTGTAAGTTTACAACAGTAAGATTCAGTATGAAAGGACAAAATCACCTGATCCCTTCTGAGCCCTTTTATCTGTGACAAAAAGCATAATTTATTATTCCCACAGATAGAAATTTCTCTTTTCTGTATTTGATGTTACTGTTTTTTTCTGGGGGAGAAGGGAAAAAGGAATGGAGAGAAAAAATTGTTATTTCCCCTTTCTTTAATAACAAAATAACTACATCCTGTGGTTGTGCACTTTTTGCTTGTTGTTAACCAAGACACGCGGAAAGCCCCTCAGCAAAGCAAAACTAAATTAGCAGATATCCAGGTCCTAAATTGGCAATGCCAGAGACAGTTACTAAGACTTTTCAGCTGTGCATGCAGCAGTTTTCTTTTAAACAAAATCAGAGATCACACAACTGATCTTGCAAGTCTGACCTGCATGTCACTGCACCAACCTCAGATCTGGAATGCACCCCACGTATTCAATAGTGAACCCCAATCAAACAGATACATAGGAAACTAATTCCTGGTTTAGTCCTTCCAAGTTCATAGTGGTTTACTATGTGTAGTAGAGACATCATACCAATGCTTTCAGCTTGTGCAAATACAATGCCTTCAGAATTCAGAGTTAATCTGCAGCAACAAGTCACTGGTAAGGAGAGTAATTTCCAAAGAGCTTTTTTTTTTTTTCCCATTAAATCCCAGTAAATCAAGGAAATAGGTGTTGGAAAGATGCAACGAGCAAAGCACTTGGGCAAACACTGTACAGTGGTGCATGAGCAGGTGGACCCAGACTCGCACCATTTCACTGTGGATTGCAGCAAAGTTTCAACTGCAAATTTGCTGCTTGTTTTTAGAAAATGGCTTATTTGGACCACCAAGGGAAAACTGCTCTCCTTTCTTGCTCCTAGATGGACCTATTTTTAAGCAGAATGTGTCTTAAACTGTTAAGGGAACATGGGACAAAGAAATCCAATTAGCTTATTCTCCGAGTGTCAAAATCAAAAGCATTAATCCAGATCATCATGTTATACAGCATTAAAATTGCTGCTTTATAGCATATAATCATTACCCATATAAAGACAAAATACCCCATTTAAAGTAACATTGCCTGTGTTCTGTCCAGTTCTTTGAAAGAATTAAAAACATTCTCTAGGTACTACGTAACGATTCACTTACATTCAAATTTAGCTTGATAGATTCAGAAAACATATATGCAAAGTTCAGATGGATCATTACTAATCAGATTGTTTCCATTATTCTTTCCCCTTTATTTCAAGGTTTGATCGCATGGCCATTTGCTTTTAATATTTCTTTTCTTTTCTGTGTGCACAACAGAACACCTTCCTTCTGCCTGTGAAGAATCACATCCTCTTCAAAGCATCCTGCTGCTCTGAAAACCTGGGAGTGAAGGGCAGACGCACCCACACCGGCAAGACCACAGTTGTTACTCAGAGAAAGACACTCTTTGAGCTTTAGCAAATTGTCCCAGATCTAGGGATTTCCTCCTATATTTATTTTTAGTTAGCTCAAACAAGACACATTGCTTGACGCCTCTCAGAGTGCATTTGGCAACACTCCCCAAACTCTTCCTGTTCTGCCTACCTAAACATGCCTCCAGGACCATTTATTCCCACCTAAACCAGTGCTGCTCTAGTCCTGTTTCTGCTCCCTCCTCTTTCTGTGCAGCTGCCCTGGCCGTTGCCAATGCTGTGGCCTGGGGAGGCAGCCAGCAGCGTCCTGGAGGGCCAGAGAGGCGCAGGAGTGCCGGTGCTGGTGTCACAGTGAGGGCGGTGAGCCTGTGGCAGCCCGAGCTCTTAGCTGACCCTCCTGGGGAGCTGTGCTGTGTGTACTCTTGCTAATCAGACTCTTTAGTTGGCTGCAATTTACTTCAAGTACCATACAAAACAAGAATCAAAAGGAAGGATTTCCTTATCCATCCACAGACTCCTTCACAGTGCATCAAACCAATGTCGTGCTATCTCCATCAACTTCTGCAATAACGTCACCAGGACAGATGAGATTTCTGCACAGCCTGCAGAATACCTCTGAGACCCTCAGTCTGATTACAGTCCCTGCAAGCATCTTGCAACGGACCAATAGATGGAGAAATTCAAACAGTGCATGTAAAAAGCAGACCCATAAACAACAACAACAAAACCCCCACGTCAGTGGAGTGCAGAACCACGGGCAGGTGAGCCCCTGCACAGCTCTCCTCAGCCAGCTCTGTTTATGAAGCAGGAGTATCCATCGCGGGCTCACATCAGAGGCAGGATGTGACTGCTGGCTCCTATCCCCAGTTTACATTGATGAATGCATTTAAATATAGTTTCAGTGTTTGGGATTTTTTTAATTATTTGATTTTTCTGTAAAAGCAAAGTTTGTTACTCAACTCTGAAAGCTAGTTTATGGCAGTTACTTTGTCAAGAATTGAGAATAGAGGCCAGATTTTAATTTTGGCATTTTTTAAAAGCTTATATTCTTCTCTAAGGAGTTGAGCAGGCAAATTGTGCAATGAAGAGGCTTGTACCATTCTTTGGTAGTTCATCCGAAGGGAACGGTTTCCCCTTAGCTCCTTGGAGAACGAGGAACGAGAGGGAAGAGCCTCCAGCCAGGGGAGAGACAGATGAACAGTCAGGGAGAAGCAGCAGTGGCTTTCAGCTTCTCTTCATACAGCACTGGCCAAATTCATATTTTTGTATTTTATTATCAAGTAACGGTAAGGTGCAGCCTGCCGACTCTGCTTGAAAGTTTATTCAACCCTTAGCAAGGGAAAACCTGACTGTTTGCCTGGGGCTGGCAGCAGAGGCAGGGAGGGAGCATACGGGCAGCGGGGCGCAGGCAGTGGGCATCCCAGCTGCCACAGGCACACCCTTGGGGAAGCTGCACCTTTCCCCAGCCTCTCCTGTCCTCCCCTCTCAAGAGTTTAATGTGCTGTAAGATGTAGAATATCAGGAAAAAAATTAAAAACTTTATGACAAAGAATGTATTTGCTCAGAATATTCATCAGTTGCCACTAGATGGCATTTTGTTCCTGAGAAATTAGAAACTCCCAGGTTTCGAGTTACCTGTTACAGACAGCAGGAAACAGGAGGAAATGGAATTACTTACCTCGTTCAGTTAATAATTTATTATCCATTGTCTTATATAAACAAGACATCACTAACACAAGACACTTTTTCTTGCAAATATATAAATCCCCTTTCTTTAACTATAGCTTCTGACTCTTCAGCCCCTGTAGGTGTCTGAGCTGTAGCCAGCACTCACCAAAAATCTTTTCCACATTTTTAAATGAAAGACAAATGTAGGCCCGTTCACAGACTTTGAGCATGTCATGGAAATCTGCCAGAAATGCCTTGCTCCAGTAACTGTACACACTATTTCCTGTGTTATTTTTGGCTAAACCCTTAATACTGATTGCAGTACAAAGAATAATTCCTGTTCAGGAAGAGAGCTGTTACAATTTGATTATTATGGAAAAAATAATTTCATAATATTCACTTGTGAACATTATATTTTGCACCAGTGCATTTTAATTTCAGCTTGTACAAACTGTGATGTACAAGGTGACATTTCTATTCTTAATCTTTGCAGAGTACAATGTATCGTACCCAGTGGTGCAATTAAGTTCTACTGAGCACATCTTGGGGTGACATGTAGGTAGCTTGTTTAACGTCCATCAACCTCTCAATATCAGATTAAAACCAGGCGAGACAATTTCCCTTAGTCTGCACCAAAATGGGAGACTGAGAAGTGAACTGTTAACATTTTCCTTAAAAGAGACTCGAGTACAGTTAACTCTTAGAAAGTCAAAACACCTTCAGTAAATGTACATACTTTAGTATGCACATGTGCAAATATAAACAATATTATGAGGATTTTTTTCATCAGATCACAGAAGTACTGCTGCTCTGGGCACACAGCAGCCTGTTTTAACAGTTCATCACAGCAAAATTCATCAATCAGAATACTGACATAACTTCATTCCCTATTGAAATTCTGAAAGAAAAAAACAATCACCAACCCCCCCCCCCGACAGAACCCAATAAATGTTCCGAGTATGCTCTTTGAAAAGCAGTGAAATTTTTTTGTGCACTACAAAATTGCATACTGACATGCTTCGGAAATACTTCACTTTCAAGCATTTTTACATAGATGCTCAAGGTATCTAATGTAGAGGTCTCACACCAAGGTCTCTTGTTATTAACAGGTTCTGAGCTCTGCTGGCGCCAGCTGCGGTAACTGCTGCTGACAAAGGGCCGAGTGGCTGTGGGTAGGCTGGACAAATTACCAAAACCTGTCAGGATGGAGGCTTATGGCAGCATTCAAATAACCCATAAACATTAATATCATAGATTTCTGAGCATCTGAAGAGTAAAACAGAAACTATTCAGGAAAAAAAGCTTCTCTGCTTAGACTAAGCTACTGTAAGGTTTGAGGTATGACAGTGACTTCTGAGGAGTAACTTTAGGTCTTAGACGGAATTGCAATATTGAGTTAGAAGGAAAAAAGAGAGAGAATTGCTGGATCATGATGCACAGAAAGTCTGTGCCTCACTCACATTTTCTTTGACTAAAATATGTTTACTGACAGAAGCACTGATGGCCATTAGCAGCTATCCAACTCAGATCCTGCTCGTAACTGCTTGGGAAAGCCTCATCACAGAAGGGATCTAACGTCACTAGGGTAAAACTAGTCTTCACCTCTTCATAAAAGAGGCACAAAACAGGAAAGCCATTGTGGTTTAAGTCAAATATTTTAAAAATGGTGCACTGCAAAACCTTATGTGGCTTTGTATTGGTTTAATAAGTACATGCATACACTTTTTTTTAAAAAAATTCAGCTTAATACTATTCTCCAGCAACACAAGCTGTAAACTGTATTGAAACAAATCAACAGGCATGTCAAAACAAAACTTTATGCTCTCTAAAACTTTGTGTTTATAAAATATAACTGTGCCAAAGTGATGACATTTTCTTGGCTAGAGAAGACCCACAGGGTTTTACTCACCCTCACGAGCACGTCTGGGGGCCTGGCATGTTTTAAAGTGGGGCTGTGTGCCCTTCTCCGACACGTGAAAACATCAACAGCAAATCTAAACTAGGTGTGAAATTACAAGAGGAGGTAAAGATCATGCATTTCTCTCCCAAAACAAAATGACTTACCAGACCTTTGGAACATAGAAAAAGCCAGAGTTTATAACAAACCAGTACTTATGATTTAAAGAGACCATAGAAGGGAAGCATCCAGTCAGTAAACCGTGTTTCCACCTCAAGGAAGCCAATGCTGTGTCATACAATAGGCAGAAATGACAAATACAACTATGGTGACAATGAAGAAACAGCATTCCAGTTATGTGGTGACTGGGAATGGGGCTCAAAGGTCTATGGCCACTGCATTCAAGAGAGTGCTGCATCATTTATAGAAGAAAGAAGAGTTACATCCTATTAGACTCAGAGCTCTAAAAATTTTGGGTAAACTGTTTGAAACAGCATAAAGAAATCTTTCCTATATTCACACATATGTGAAAGTCCTAAATTGTAAACTTACTAGCTTGAGATTCATTAAATATTCAACAAAATGATAAAGTGTTCAAAACATTCCTCTCATCTAGTGAAATACACAGCATCTGTTCATCATTTACAAGGATTATCTATTTTTTTCAGCAAAAATCATTAGCCCTTTAAAGCAATTCTGCTGAAAGGGAGGACAGAAAATGAGAAAACTGAAATATTAGCCTTTTACTTGTTTTGAGATCATAACCATGCTGACCGTAAAGTTTGTTGGCATTTTATAGACAACTGTAGTGACTGTACTATATGTTATATTGCCTTTAAGAGTATCTTTCTCAACACACAGTCATGAGTAACAGGATGTTTATACTAATTTATTTTGTTTGCTACTAAAGCAGAGGGCTCATTCTCTCCATCTCCCTTTTTCCCTGAATAGGATCCTACATGTAGGATGAGGATTTAATTTCCCATTTTATTTTTAAACATAAACAAATTAGTAGGCTTTATGAAATCATTCAGTTTCTAAAATGATGCATCAGTCCAGTGATTTATCATGGACAGTATTTTCACGTTCTGTAATGGTCTAGAACAAGGGATTCCGCTAAAGGGAGAGAAATACTTCTTATGTACCATGCCAATACTAGCTTGGGGTGAAACAAGAGCAGGGACTTTCTAGGCAGAGGAAAAAAACCACAGATGTTAACTTTTGTCTTAAGGGTAGCTAAACACACCCATCAGACTTGCATTCATTGCACTGCATCCCCCTGGGGACAGGCGGTATTAAACGGAATTGTAATAGCTTGTGTTTGTACTTTGATGTATTAAGTTAGCCCTAGGCAAGTTAGGCAAGGCAAACCTGGTTACCTGCAATTGTGTTCCTCTGAAGGTGTCTGTGTGACAGCCTGCTCCTTCCTGAAGCTCATTTTCCTAGTCTGGCACTGACAGATCTCCCTAAGCCAGCGTCCTTCAAGCACGCTGACTGTAAGCGGGAGTGACACCAGGCCCTGCTGTACAAAGTGAGTACACATACTGCCCACTCCCTTCTCTGTGTCTGATATTGGCATTAAAAACAAAAAACCAAAAGTTCCTAGAAACATGAATCCTTTTCTTTGCTTCAGGATCTTTTGTGCCTTTTATGCTTGTTACCATTTCCAATCAATTTATGCAGCTCAAGCCACTGTTTCTTTAGCTAGGGATTAAAAATAACAAATGGACTTGCATAATCATTTCACAACACTTTTCAGACTATTCATTCACAGATTAAATTCTGTTATAGGTAGTTTATTTAAAAATTTAAGAATCTTCTCTCCCCTCCCTCCTCTTCCCCAAAAATCAATAGGAAAAAAGTGCTCAAAACAAGTAGAAAAAAGTGCTTGGAACAACATCCATCATCATTACAAAAATCGTAATAGAAGAGGGATAGAGACTTTGAGCAAGGCTTAAAATAAAATAATTACACAAATTGGATCAAGTTTGTGTCCTGTTGTACTACTGACAGTCATGTAATTAGATTATAACTAACCCCACACCTAGGAAGCTGGAACATCTTTTTGAAGACAGTTGCACTTCGCAATATTAGGAAGCCAGCAGCATACAACCTGCACTCATTAGTTGTGCACAGCATCTGAAATGAAATTTTTTGCAACACTAAAAGTTCCATACTGGAGATTGAGGACATCTTTCCAGACCTAAATATGTATTTTGTAATATATCTTGTTCTAGGAAGATGTCAATGTCAAGACTTCATAAGCTTCCCAGATCTATTGTAGCTGAAGATGACAAGATGCACAGAGTGGAGAAATCTTTCATGACTACTAACTTCTTGAAATCAAAGTTTGCTACAGACTGTTAACACAACCAAGGAGGAAGCAACAGGCAAAAAGATTTACACGCTAGGTATACAAGCACTTTCAGGGGCTCATCACACAAAGTACTGTGAGGAGGAAAAAAGTGAAGAACAAGAAAGGTCATGATCTTAAATTCCACAAATAATAAAAAGAAAGAAAGAAAAAAGTCATAGTACAAGAGATGTACTATTAAGGAATACAAAACTTTGAAAATCCAATCTTTTTTTTTTGGGTGATAGTTACATCTGGACCTACCCTACACAGTGTTCTACAAGACACAGGTTAAATACATCATCCCTATATTATTGGTGATATGATGGCTAAAAATAAATGTAAAGGAAAAGACTACTGTAGGCCAATCTTAGACTTACTCTTCTGCAATGTAAATGAGCGCAGTTCAAATTATTTCTCTACTGACAGAAGCAACAGGCAGCATATAAATGCAAACAACCTTCATTAGACACATTGTCATGAGTATATTAATCATGTCAAGAAGCATTGCTGAAATTTCCTTCGGTGCAATTTAACATACCTTACTTTATTAGGATGCACTTAATTTCACTGTTTTCTCGTCATTATCATTTATGATGACCAATTAAAGTTTTTGTGTCTGTCTCTGAGCAAATTACTTCTGTAATTGTGGTAGTTGAAATCACCACTCATCCAACACTTCCGTCATCTCCTTCCATCTTTCTTTGCCCAGCCTCTGTTAGCATTTTAAAGAGAAAAAGCTTACTTGAATGGGATAGTTAGCATAACCCCAAGTCTTTTTACAGTGTAGACAATAAAAAGTGGGTTGGTTCCCCCCCACCAGTTACCCTGTTATACAGCCTTTGTGTTTTTTTTTTTCCTTGGAGTGACAAGCATAACTCATATGGTCAGGAAAAGAACACAATGAAGCAGGAGGCCTTGGGCATTATTCTCGTATTGTGCTCAAAGTTGGGTGCAGTCTAAATTTAACTTCCTTTGGTCAACACACGCAATAAACACAAGTACACAGCAGCTTCACCTTTTCTGGTTTTTGCCTTCAAAGCTCCTGTATCACAGCTCTGTCAGGGGCTTTTCAAATGATGACAGTACAGGATGTGCCATGCCCTATACCATGTTTCCAACATTCCTAAATAAGCCCAAACCATTTTTGATACTATAAAAATCAAATGGGGAGGCATGATCTTTTCTCAACCTTTCACAACAGAATTGTGTTCATCTGACTATAACTTTTATCTTAATATACATGAAAATAAGAAATAAGATTAAAGTATCTGTAAGTTAGCTGGAAATTCTGATTATACACAATGCTTTTGCTGTGGAACTCAGGGCAACCAGAAATAGCTGAGCAACATCTGGAATCATCAAGCTATGTTTATGAACTCCTTTATCTGTGGATTGCCTTGGGCTCCTGAAAAAATGACACAAGGCTGATGCCTCAGAAGGTGCTGGAACTCAACAGCAGAGCAATGGAAATGGCTTATTTTCTAAAAAAGTATGTGTTCTTATTTACGTAACACTACGTTGACATAGTAATGACTTCCAGAAAAATGCTGATAATTGCAAGGATGAAGAAATAAGTCTGAAGACAGTGCTGCCTTTTAGAACAATTATAATTTCATTAAAAGAGGAACATAACTTAAAGATAAATTTTATTCTCTTTGATGATTTACTCATGCAAACTGCACATAAAAGAAAACAGTACAGTTTGTGAAACATGTCAAATGTAAAGACCCAAAATGCTAAGTACAGAAGTAGTGTGACGTATGTCTCAAAACGGAATCCATGGTAGTACGACTAGTAACTTTTCTCTATTTGCTGAACACAGATTTTAATGGTTCTTTTTCCAGCCCCACTGTTAAATTAATTAATTGTTTACATGTCTCCTATACACTTACGTAGACTTATTTTACAAGCGCGACAGTTTTGTTATAAAAAAACTCCACTTATATAAATATGATTCAAAAGCCTTTGTGTTTAGGAGAGCAAATTATAGTATAATCAATGAGGCCTTATCTAGTCCACCAAAACTACAATGAAAAGTGACTGTATAGCTTTCTTGCAGAATTCACATTTTGTGCCTTTGCAATTAATTTCCTTCTCAAAAGAGGGCCACTGTATTTCACCATCCTGGAAATGTTCAATAATTGTTACAGCTTTTCATCTTGAAATCAGAAAAGTAAGACTTCTAAACACATGGGGCTATCAACTCGACTTTCGTAGTTTTAAAATACAAAATATTTAGAATCCCTATTATTTTCATGCTTAAAGCCCTGCAGTAATACATATATGACTTG
Organism: Syrrhaptes paradoxus; assembly: GCA_013400615.1. Taxonomy (NCBI): domain Eukaryota; kingdom Metazoa; phylum Chordata; class Aves; order Pterocliformes; family Pteroclidae; genus Syrrhaptes; species Syrrhaptes paradoxus. The sequence goes on along the minus strand of VZTO01019895.1, from coordinate 25,526 downwards.
GATACTTCTTTGTCCAGTTTTCATTATAGTATGGTTGTGTATATACTGTAGAAATTATCTTCCTGTGGATCAATTATATTTTTAAATTTAAAACGGAATCAAATAGAAACTTGATGGCACTGACACTTAAAAACACCTAGTATAGTGTGGAGAAGAGCAAATGAACTACACGATCCATTATAAATGCATTAAATCTTTGTTATATACATAATGGAATCCTGCTTTACTGCCAGTTGCTACTATGCATCTGTTTTTTGCTATTATACAAAGTTTTCCAACCTGAAAGCACACATCTACTTTTTTTAAACAACTTAATCTATTGTAAAATATTGTACTGTATTTTGAACATGAGTACAGAATCAAAATAGATAATGGCACATTTAAAAAACTCAATATCCTACAGATGATTGGATAATGAGAAAAAGTGTACCTACAATCATCTCATCAGAAACAAACTACATCATGGAATGTTAGTTATCCAAGTTCGCACAGTAAATAACATTTTAAAACTGCAATCACCTATCAGCCAGCATCACATTGAAGGCATCTTTAAACATTCAAGCAAAAGACTGCTGGCATTAACTACTGAACCATTCTCACGCACACACCACACACACCACATTATAATTACATTGTTTCCAAGATACGGTAGATACTGATTTTTTTTTTTTTTCCACAAGAAAGGTATCAAAATTTTTGCTACTAAAAGATGACAGTGCTTACACAAGAGTTAAGTACAAGTTAGCTTGCAAATACAAGACAATGACAAAAAAAAGTCTTGAGTTGTCTGAAGAAGGATTTTAGGCTTTTCTGGCATCCAAAACCATGAGTAAACTCCTTAATCTGTGACTCAAAAATCCACAAAATACCAACCTACTTTGAAATACTAAGTATCCCACATTTGATAACCCTGTATTTTACAATATGTTTACTGGTTTCAGCCTGGCAAAGGGTAGTCAAGATATCTGTTCTGACTAGAGAAATAAAGCTTTCCTCCCTCCAAAATGAAACTGCTGGAGGGGAAAAAAACACCTGACATCAATTTAAAATAATTAAAAAAAAATCAAATCTATTTAGTAATGATCCTCATTTAGGATAGGTATGTGCATAAAGAGTACTGTATCTCATATACTGTACTGGCCCTATTAAACAAATTAAAAACCCCAACAGTTAAAAAGCCAACCCAAATGCTATACATAAAATAACCGAAACGTTTTTCTCCCAATGTTCTTCCTCTCATAATGTGCAAAACAACAAAAAGGCAAAAAGACTAAAATCAAATTTACTGTTACTGTCTTTCTCTTGCCTAGTGCTTTATGACCTTGCTAATGTTACAAAGTCAATAGGGACTATGCAGAACTTTGGTATAAAAATGTCACATAATATTACTATCACAGTCTTGGGGATGACCTTTTAGTAATTCACCCCAATGTTTGTTGAAATAATACCAAATTAAAAATGAAATAAACCACGTTGTACTGTACACACACTTTACACATTAAACACAAAAAAATAACTAGTAAAACTAATACTTAAAAAAAAAAAGTCTTTTGCAAAGAGACTAGACTGGTGTTCTGTCTCATCTTCACCTGCCAATCGTTAAAGCCAAATTTAAGTTGGATTTTTAAAAATGAATAGTTTTAAGCTACAATTTCTCCTAGATGGAGACTGGTCTTTTGTTGATTTCCCTTTAAAGTCACAAATGTGTAACTAAAACTGATGCAATGCAAGTTTTTAATCAACTTCCTGAAGGCTGCGACTGGGTGGGAGGTGCCATGACGATCTGGGAAAGCACGGGCTCTGTGCTCTGGTCCGCCATCTGGGTGAGAACGGAGGTGGCCACCGCTTCTGCCTTGGAAGTTGAGCTTACGCCATTGGAAGTGCTGACAGAACTGTGCTGAATAGCCTCTGTGTGTGGACTGCTTGGCACTGATATATCTTCTGAACTGTCATCTTTATCTGCAGCTGAAGAAGAAAAATTATTTTTTTTTCCACCCCCCTGGAACGTGCACCATCATGTCCCAGGTAACAGCAATCATCCGCTAAATAATTAACATTCACGGTGTAACGCAGCACAAACTACAAAACAAAGGAAATACTACTTTGTAAGCAAAAAATATGGACAGCAGTATGGAATATTCAGGAAACAAGAACATTTTTACATCTTCAAAGTCATGAGTAAAATTGTCTGCTTTCCTCCCTAGTAAGATAGTTGGTGGGTACCATGCTGAAATCTAATGGTGAATCCTCATGGCAATAAGAAATATTTATAGATTACAAATGCTTCCAGGTCTCCTAGGGCTATATGAATTGGCTTTAGATTTTTAGCATATGCTATCTACTGAGTTTGCTTAGTAATCAAAAGAGAATAATTCTATGTTCAGTAATTAAAACTTGTGATCATGAATATATCTGAAAAAAAATATTATCTACACCACTATATTAATTGGACAACTTCCACAAGTTTTCAACCCACATTCTTTTGACAGAGTGAAGTTCAGTAATTTTAGTATACAAACACCTCTCAGTAAGATTTAAAATTGTTAAAACTGATTTTAATGAATACTTCTGGTGCCCTCCAGAAAACTGAAGTGAATTAGCCACACAGTTGCTAATTTTTTCTCATGATAGAGGGTAAACAGATTAAAAAATAATTCTCATTGTGCAAAACTGAGCATGACTGTAAGATGAGCGTGATTTAAATGTCTTTCTTGCACAGACATCCTAGTCACCCTAGTCTGTTTTCTAGAGTCGCTAAAGTTAGCCAAGGCATTATGAAAACACGATCAAGCAAAAAGCTGAGTTAAAAACTTTAAAAAAAAAAAAAGCCTACTGTTTTTCACTCAAAATTAAAAATATGAACACCAAATTGTAACTTTTTGTACCACTTGTTGCTAGTTAATGTTCTCAAGTATTTTTCACAAAAGTTTTATGCGCCAACTTAAACCCAATATACAGGAGGAATATTGGAAGTCTCTGTTTAAACACCACTGACTACTGTATAACAAGAATATAGAAGGATACACACAAACACAGCCACAAGCATGAACTATTGCTTGTGACGTAGCAATGGAACAAAGCTTGATTTTCTCTAGACTTGCCTTTGCAACTCATTCCATATTTGCTCGAGATTGGCCTACCAATTCAAAAGTTACCCAGGGGAAGAGAAAGAACAGGAAGGGGTGACACTGACACTAAAAGATGAACAACACTGATATCATAGCCTCATTTCCATAGAGAACAAGGCTAATTAAAAGGAACACTAAGCATAAACAATGATGAAACGAAGTTTATGTTGTTTATACGACATACTAGCTATGGGTAAGAAAATTCACTAAATAGCAAGTCAAGTCCTCAACATAAAGATCTTTAAAGCAGCCCCATGCATACTAAGAACACATTCCTTTTCAAAGACTGAAAATAACAGTTCTGTTATTGACTGCTTCTGGAAAGGAATGGTAAGGTCAGTAAGGATGGATAAAGAAGCAAAACTGCTGTATTTCTTTCTAAGAAATACTGCCTACACGAACAAGATAAGCGTCTCTTATACCTGCTACTACAAGAGCACAGACATAATCGTTTGAAAGTATAATAACGTTCTTGTCCATGAGGCCAACTATTGTACAGATACTGCATTTTTTCAAAAACAGATCTTTCAAGCATTAAAGGAGATAGAGACAGATGATACTGAGCTAGGTATGCTGACAATTACCACATATCCTAAGGTTACATGGTAACTGCATACAGGAAGTAAAATACTTCTCAAAGACATTTTTGATCCTTAGTAGGATTTGCCCATTCAAGAACAGAAAGAAAATGAACAAGTGCCACTGTCCAACAGGACTTCATCTTTGCTACACCTCTATCAAGACCTACAAGATCTCATGTAAAAACTAGAAGGAACACACACAAGCTTTATTAAAAACACTTCCTGAAAAATACTTAATTACTAATTGTGAGAATAGCCTATTCTTCCCCTCAGACAGAATGGAATGGCAGCAAATGGGATGCCATGTATTGAATACCATCTCCCTGCTTCAACACCCGCTCCTCCTCTTCAGAGCTGTTGTTATTCTCCTATGAATCTCAGTCTTCCTATTACGCTTCTTCTGTTGATCCCCGATTTCCTTGTTGGCCAAATCCTCCTTATTCTCAAGAAAAAGAGTGAGTTTTAAATGCTACAAGCCAGAGACCGAGGAAGTAAAGTTGATCATTAGCTGTCAGCCAGAGAAGGAAGGTCTTCCATTCTGCATCACTTAACAGGTATGTTGTTAACTCAATGCAAAAGAAATATCTGTAGTAATATCACAGTGGTAAAGAACATGAAAAAGGCTTGATTTTCTGATTTTGATGGGCTCAAGAAGACCATATATGCAACGGAAGAAACAGTTATGAAAATACATATGATCACCCATGTACAACATATGTTTTTGTATCATTGAGCAGATGAACAAACACACTGTGCTGATGAGACAAAAGCACATGATTCAGGTATTTTCAGATGCCAGGGGCTAGAGGGAAGCTTACAGCAGAGGACTGTATAAGATACAGACCTAACACCAGTTTATGGTAATAAATTTGACTAGAAGTGTAAATCCTTGCAATAACTACAAAGTAATATTTAGAAATGAAGTGTCACCCTAAAGAATAGCTATTTAGATCTCCTTCTCAATCCTTCTTTATTTAGCCTTAACTTTACAAGAATAGTGGCCAAAGACTGAATACAGAACTCCATTTGAAGAATTAAAACCAAACAAGAAAAATCTACTCAATGAATATAGAAGATAAAGTCATCTCATGACAAAAGTGTCTTGTTTTCTTAAGCCTGCAGTCTAAGCATAAAGAACAAAGGCTTTCAGAAGAAAACTGGAAAGTCACATTTAAATTCTGACTTTTTTTTTGTAGCTTACCAGAGAATTGCCAGGCACAGGACTGTAGTTTCAAGAGCGCAGCTGAAAAAATCATAATGTAGCTAACAATGTAGAAAAAAGCCCAGGCTTTTTAACTTTTTAATGGCTCCCCCAGCTTTGCCTCAAACTAAGGAAAATGCACTGTCCAAATTAGAAATCTACAGAAGTAATGTGCACTGTATATTAGAAGGCTGAGAATTTACAGACCTACATCATATGACCTTTCCTAAAGGCTACATAGTTCCTAGGCAGGCTGAGTCATGAGAGGGAGTGAGGCATTTTGCTAATGGCATATAACATGGGCTAGACTCAGCTACAGAAAAGATTTTAAAAGTACCAAAGCACAGAAAGTACTTTTGAGGATGTACTAAAGTCAAACATTGTTATTATTTGCTGCTTAGCATTGCTTAGCAATAGCTTTCAGTAAGGTAAGCAAACAAAGAGGGATTTCAGTCCTCA
>VZTO01019895.1:3958-20141 GCA_013400615.1 Syrrhaptes paradoxus | reverse complement strand
AAAAAAATACACCAATATGTGAGTATGCAAGCACTGACATGTGATCCAGAACTCCTTTTGGTCCCCTGATAATCACTAGAAAGGAAACCTCACGGTAATTCTCATTAGGCCATCCATGGACCACAGAGGGACTCAAGCCTAGAATTATTCATTTACAGTGAATTGGCCGTTGGGGCTATCCCTTGTGGTCACTGAAGGACTGTCGTGTGTCCAGAATAGGCTGCAGGAACATAGTGGTTTCAGTGGTTTGAATTATTCAAGGTCTGAAACTGGTTAGTCACCTTCTACCATTTCTTTAAAAACAACTAGAGAAAGAAGACAAAACCCCCCCATTTAATACCACCTATATTACAGCCTCTATTTATCTTCCTTTATATGAATTTTTGTACAAGTGTTCTAGAGTATTATGTAATTAAAATACTTAAAACACCTCCTCCTCTTTTTTTTAACACAACTTGAATTTTCACAGCATGTTTCCTTTGCACAAGTGTTCACCTTTTTCCTGCTCCAAGTCAAGAAAAAGCCCAAGAAAAATACAGGAGTATTGCAGAAGACTTCTAGAAATAATCTGGTATAGAAGAGCTAAAATGAAAAATAAATGAACAACATTTAGATTTCTCCTCTACACTGCACATTATTTTTCCCCCTAACATTTAAAGATGCATTCAGAACCAGTAGCATACTTTTGTTGGGAAATAAAAAAGTTTTAGCTGGCTGAAAATTCAAACATTGCAACAGAAATTCATCCATAGTGCCTCAAAGCACAATAATATTTTTCTGGTTTCTCTGTCCTGATGACACCCTCTTTTGAAGAAGACACAAGACGTTTTAAATAAGGAAAATATGATCCCAAGAATAATCTTAAAACGAGGGGTATATGCATTCCTGTCCTTCGCACTTGGCCTGAGACAAAAATGTGCCAGGGAAATCCAACAGATATGTAAGTAGGTGCCAAAAATATCCTGAAAAGCAATATATTATTTGTGCCTGTGTAAGTGCATCATACATGAAACCTCATGAAATTGTGGACTTAGCTGTTAAAACACAGTCCACATGGTACAAACCAGCACTGTCTCAGCAGTGCGCAATTCAGTACTGCACGAGCTCTGCAATCTGCTGTCTTCAATTTCTTCCACAGACAGACTGTTGAACCACTCAAATTTTTTGAAGCAATTCAACATAGATCACTTGGCAAACATAGTATGTTTATTTAAAAATACTTTCTATGAACACCATTTTCATGAATGTGTTAACCGAAACCATTTTTTTCCTCTCATAAATTGCACTGTGGGTAAGTAACTTGGCCAACGTGCTTTCCTAACATTCACACAGAGATAATGTGACAAAATCCCTTCAGAGGGATGGCATTACAGCAATCATTCATGCTGAACTTTGACTTTCACGAGACTTTGGAAGCATCTCCTTATGTACTATTTTTTTTTCCCTGAAGTGTAGGCTTTTCCCACTAATTAGTATTTATAGTTCTTATTCATTTTGCATTCTTTAGTAAATTAGGAACATTATGGTCCTTTTCTGAGGGCAGAAAATAAGCGTACTAAACCGGCCATTTGTTAATTCTTCAACAAATAAATCCTTAGCATGTGATCATTTTGCCCCTTTAAGACTTATTTTTAAATATTTTTCATGCCAATTCAGGAACATGCATACTTAAAACATCAAAATTCAAGAAACCTACAGGTTTCACTGTTGTTTGGGGTTTTTTGTTTGTTTTTGTTTTTAAAACCTTGCATGCATAATGTTATCCCCTAGTAGCTTCGGTATGAAATTACGCTATACTGTCAGAGGGAAGCCATAATGGCTTCATCCCTGCAGCAATCATTGTTAATATAAATCCCAAACATATTTCTACACTGTTCCAATTTACTACATGATGCTATTTTCCGTCTTGTCAAGATGACTGGAGATCAAAGGACCACGATTTATAAGCTCAAAACTGACAAAATCAGTATTCTAAATATATATATGGCAATAGAGTTGCTAAATCTCCTGAATCTTTTAAATTAAAAAATATTGCCCATTCTGATGAAACTGCTTACAATGACTACAAGTAAAGATGGTGGCCATTAAGTTTTATCGCAAGCACCTGAGGATCTGTTTGCAGGCAATACAAAATGTTCCTTTATTCTCCTGAATTACTGACACTGGCAAATTAAAATGAAGTGGCTACATATGGCAGAAACAATCTTCACATTTACAAATATCCTGAAATATCACTAAATCATAAAAACGAAAGCTGTGGGTTATATATTATGAATGTTGCCTAATGCATTCCCAGCTCAGTTATTTGTAACATATTTGTGTACAATGGACAAAATTGGCCATTTATTCTGCAGTAGCAGCAGCTGGTTCTGACACTGTGTATCATACCCAAAAATTGAGTTAGAAGTCAGGAAAGCATAATTAACCTTTAAAATGCTGGAAGAATGAAAATCAAATGAGCACCTTTAAGTAAAAATATGTATTAGAAAAAAAATGCTACTGAAACTCTCAATATTGCCTCCAGTGTTAGAACTGCTTTTAAAAATACCCTGTTTATAGAAAAGTAGTCACTTAATGTGGAAATCAAAACAATCTACAAGACACTGTACAGTAGGAGCCATGAACCTGCATCTGATTATTTTAATGGCTTGACTGATCCTGGATCTTATGGTAAATGAGGACAGCTGTTATGCTACCTCTACTGAAATCTCATTACAATGAAGAAAAAAAACCCACAAGGATCTTTCACTGTACTAGGCTAAGATAAAGTATATAAAAAAGGTTTATCATGTGCACTTAATAATTTAATTATATTTTCCAAAGCAGGTGTAGTAACCGATAGTCCTTAAATGCTAATTATCATATGCATTTATTAAACCAACATAAAGCCTTCAATGTTGTGCAAAATTTAACTGAAAGGACTTAATATATTTCAAAATGTAACATATCGATTCCTGTCTTCCAATAACCTTCAAGATTATTTTTTTACAATAATCTTTAGTGTAATATTAGAACTGCACTTCTCAATTTTAATGTTCATTCAGTTCTCTTTGGCAGTATTTCATTGATGCAGCCTAAGGCTACAGGTAATGGAACATTACTCACTATGATAGCCAGATTTCTTCTGCATGGCGGTTACAGGGCAATCTTTATGAGCCAGAAGAAGCTGTTTCAGCTGTGCCACTTCATTTCTCAGCAGGGTGACTTCATTCTAAAGGAGAAGAAAGTTATGTACTTTACCAGGCTCAAACTACGCACATTTTAGGTAAGTATTAAGTTTTATAGGATTTTCAGTTGTTCATCTAGGGGTAGATAAAATACGAGAAGTTTCCACTTGGTATATATTGCAAAAATGTATATATTTCTTTTATCTCGTAAACACATAAATACTAACTGAAGCTTGGCTAACTTTATTATTTTCTTCAAGTAGGAAATGCTTTTATCAAAAATTTCTTTTCAGTTTGCAGATGCAGTGTCTACGTATAGTCTCATTCACATGATCCCAGCTACGGTAAGACCCTTCTACGAGGTTTTGTGATGAATTCTAATCAGAGTAAGTGTACATTTAACTACCCACATTTTAACAGATGTCACAGGCAACATTAATAAAAGGTTAAAAAAAAATAAAAAAAATCAGCCAACACAGAATGATTTTTTTGTGATTCCACTTGTACTTGGACTTTGAAAATCTCATGTACTGGAAAATAAATGCTTGTTGATTTCCATATTAATTTTCTCTTTAGCACCTATACGTAAATGAGTTCTGTGAAGGAATCATTGATAATAATAACAAAATCCTGAAATGTCATCTTAAATCCATAAAGCAGAGTGTAATCTAAGATACAGCACTTGCAGAATCTAGTGACTGGGTTCATTTCCAGGCTGCACTTTTCCACTATTGGGTGACCTTGAGCAAGGTCACTTTAACTTCTTTGTCGTTAATTTCCCCATTTGTAACACTAAGGACAGTGATACTTACCTGCCCTGTAAAGCAGTTCGATATCGATAAATGAGAAGCGCTACAGAACCGCATTATGTGTGACAATCCAAATTAGGAATGGTATGGCATTTTGATAGAACCATTTTCACTTTAAATAGTAGAAAAATGTTTATGTATCTACAGAATCAAGTTATCTGTAATGCTCTGCGATCCCCATATCTTGCCACAACGTATGCTTTTCATGGGTTGTTTTATTTTAAATAGAAATCCTTTCCATTGATACTTGAAGCTACTTAAACTGTAAGTANAGTCCCTTTACTGCAATATGTATATTTGTATGTTAGAGGTTTAAGAGGGTACTCTTGCACTGAAGCCCTTGCAAGACTATCTAGAAGGGAAGATTGTAATTCTTCCAGCCCACAGTGCACCTAACGGTCCTCTGAGAATCTTTTATGAAACAATTTCAGAGGGGAAACAGGACTGTGGTCTCACAGACTGACAGTACAAGTATTTTTCCACGAAGGTAAAAAAAAAAAAACAACAACCAAAAACCCCACAAAAATCTCTACCAGCTGGCATTACATGTCTGAAATCTTGGACTGCTAAGAAAGCACACTACTTCTGTCTCCACCTCTTGATCTCCTCTTAGTTCACCATGTTATTTACTGAGGAGCCACAAATCTGGATGCCAAGCAGGCAGCTGCACAGCATTGACATAGCTGGGGAAAAAAAGAAGTGCTGATGTAGTTTTGAGACTTCCTGATAATCTAGAAAAGTAGCAACGTCCAAGAATAGGAAACACACTTCTGTCAGTTTAAAGGAACATTGGCAAAATAAGTCATCAAATTGGGAAAAGGTTTTCAGAAACTTTCTACCAACATGTGTCTCGTTTTAAGGAATAATTTTATACACAAACAGCACATGCAAAGTTGCTGTTCATCCATGTAAGTGAAACTAATGTTTATGAAAAATTTTTGAAAAGGCAGTTTATAGATTAACATCAGTTGTATTATAAATACTAAGTATTTTGCTAACAGAAATAGAAAAAGCAAACATTATCTTACATTAAAGAAGATTTGAAAAAAAAAAAAAAAGGAACACCATTCCTATATTAAAAAAGTCAAGGTATTCTCACTGAATACATAGCTAGCACTGTTATTAATACAAACACTGTGTGCCAATAGTGCTATATGTAGTGCACAAATCACTCCTTCAAGTAGAACTAAGCATGTCTGTATGTGGAATGTCACAGAAAGGCAATCCATGGTTGTCATTTACATATTACCAGTAAGAACCATTGGTGATAAAGTGGAGTTGTTAGAACCAACTCCTATACACACTATAGTTTCTTATCACATACGTGACAATAGCAAGTCTTTCCAGCTCATTCAAAACATGTTAACATGTGGTGGTTGTTTAACATGTGGTTAGCACGTTGAAAACAGGCTAACACAAAACACATGGAATAAACACTTCAACAGTCGGCAGAAAGAAAGATTATTTTGAGTTTTTGCACTGGGAAGATCTCCTCATTAAAGAGATATTAAGTCAAGCATAGGCATCATCATTTCTTTAAATAAGCATGAAATATAGCTCACATGCTGTCTAGAAGAATTTTTATGTTCCTACATTTCAAAAATGTGCTAACATTAGGAAGCAGGTTTCTGGAGGAAATAATATCTATTTTTACCTGCACTTCATTTTTCAAAAGATACTTTCCCTTCTGTATTCTTACGAAGGTATACCATGCAGTGTACAGTATGTTCTTCTGTATCTGCCTGTTTCTTACCTGATCCAAAATGCATAGGTAATAGTAGGATGAGATTAACCCTTACTCAGCAAAGTGTGGGACAATATTTATGAGATATATTTACCAAACCATCATCAGAACCAGGTAGATGTGACTTAGGGGATTGCCCGTGGCTGAGTTCAATGCTGCTCTTCCTGTTTCTTTTTGGACAGCTTCAACAAGATACCCCTACACGGGAAAGGGCCTTTACTTACAGGCATTTCTTTCATAAAGCAGCTTCTGCAGCATTCATACAAACTACCACTTGATTGCTCATACTTTAAAACCTACAACGACCTTGTGAGGAAGACAGCCCATTCTTCTACCAAGACTTTGCTTTCGAAAATTGTAAAGCAACAGGGACCAAACAAGAGATCATCTAATGAACTTTGGCATCTGATCCTGCAATATGTCAATACTTCCTTACCATGTTATATAGCACACCATACCCTGCAGTACTGGGCAAGACAAAGAGGCAACACCATGTGCCATGTGAAATTTAAGATCAATAAACAAGTCAACAGATTAGGAGAAAATACAGTTNGTCAGAACTGTTATGTGAAGCAAGGCAATGTAATCATTTTGGTATTAACCTACTTTTTGAAGTGTGACATCTTGGTAAATTCAGCTGAGCAGGTCATTTAGATATTTAACAAAATATGAACTACTAAACCCTAACACTCAGTCTATAAACCTGTACTAAGACCAAACTCCAAACTTATTAAATTTACTATTAAATATAAAGTAAGTATTCATGGGTCATTACTGCCCACTATGCTGATCAGCTGTGTTAGCCTGTGAAGTGAAGAATTATTATGGAAATACGGGATTGATTAATGTTTTTGTATACAATACTGTTTAATTATTTCTTTGACATTCAATTTTCTTTACAAGTCACTGTTCTTCACAGTTAATGGCTTTGCTTTTGGCAGACCATAAGAAAATTATTTTTCCTGAATTCACTATTACTGAGTTAACTCTTGGAAATCTGGAAATACTTTGGTTATGGTACTTACACCATTTTCAGTTATAAAAACTGGTATGTGTAAGTGAAAGGCAGTACCAAAAATTATTTTCACTAAGGAAACCGAAATATAACCAATTAGATCTACCTTCACTTGTTTCTTAGGTTATTTAAACTATGGTGCTATATAGCATTTTGTAATTAATGGATTTACAGTGAGGACTGTAACTACATTAAAGGAATATGTCTGCAAGACGGTGAACGGGTATGAGAATACTGTATGTTTGCAAGGAATTTAATGCTGGTGTGCAATGTCACGATTCTTTGAATACAGGAAACGATTTCACATTGTGTATCTGGCTATGAATTTAACAGTTCACAGTCTGGGATGCTGAATATTTTTAAAGACATGAAGCTGAATCCGACAAATACACTGTAATTTGAATTACATGATAAAAAGTCATCTCAAAACGCCCCACTTCCTGTTGGTCAAGCTGGGACATTTTCTGTATCGAACAGCATGAAAGAGGAGTTTTAACAGCAAGGAAAAGATCTGTGAGTGTGACTTAGTGAACAGCTCTGATGAACAAACAAGAAGTGAAACTTTAAGATATCAAAATAGTTTCATTTGCATTTTATAAACAAATGCTTCATTTAGGAAATGACATCATTTTTCCTTTCTGTAATTCTCAAAGCTTCTAGACTTTTTATTTTGAAACAACACTTTGTGCCAATTCTCATGTGCTGCTGGAAAACATGAAGAAAGAATGCTTTGACATTTAACAGCAGTTTAAATGAAAGAGTCATGGATTGTTCTACAGGGGTGAAAATGTGTCCTCATAACAACTTTCCAACTGACAACCTCAGATGAGGTGGAAAAATGACCGGCAACATACACTAGACTACTCTCTCACAATATCCTTGCCTCACTATAGGATTTATACACACTGGGAGGGCAGGGTGGCAAGATTTGCACTGCCACTGCCTGTGCTGTACCTGTTCTGTGGACAAAAGAGGCCTTCAGTTTCCAGGGATGTCAATATGGCACCTTTCACGACCACTACATTCACTTTAAAGGAAAAAAAGTGAAGTTAAAAAGAACCAAAGGAAATAAAATAAAATGTTATTTAAATAACTCAGGCTGTGATACAAATTATTAAGAGGAAGATGTTTTTTAAGGTAAGGCTAATAAGCCTTTACTCTAACACATCTTGTCATCCTTGTTTAGTATCACAGCCTGAAAGTTATTTAAAATGGAACAAAGGACAAGAGGGCATGATTCTAAAGTTTACACATCTTGAAATCTGATTATTTCTCTTGTATTTTTATTTTACTGCTATATGAAATTAATGCTGAATCTTCAGTTCTGACCTGAGCCACTAGTTACAAAACCATTTATATTTCAGATTTCATGCAAAGTTTAAGTTCCATTGATACAGGATCACTGTCTAAGAATCAAACAACTCAAACATTTTTACTTGAAATAAAAAGTATACCTGTAACTGGCCATTTAGCGAGCTCAGGTCCTCAGCTTTTTTCTCCAATGACTGCACCCAAACTTTCCGTTTCTGTCGGCACCTGGAAGCAGCAGCCCGGTTTCGTTCCAGGAACTTTCTTCTTTTCTCATCAGGGTCTTCATTGGCAGCTCTTCTTCGCCGACCACCTGTATTTGGCGTTTGTGGTGTAGGCTGAGCTGGTGATGCCTGAAAACAGTAAAAAATATTTAAGTTATCAGTATAACACTGTTCATGACTTAAGCTACAGCACTAGTATAAATACACATCACATCTTGAGAAGAGTGTTCACAACATTTCTAAATACATTCAGGTTATACATATTGCTTTTGTGGAAAGCTGTCATTTAACTTTACAGCTATGTTTTAAAATCTTTTACTGTATTTACACTGCTTACCATGCTACATTAACACGTAACATTTTACTCATGGCTCTAGCTTTGATTTAAAATTGCACTAAAAGAAGCCACTCACTTCAAAGTGTTAAATTTATATGACATTTGCATTTGGCAACTGATTAAAGCCTGGAAGCAGTACTTCCTTAGATGGACTCTCAGACATTCTTTTACCAATTCTGATAATACAGGTGTTTACAAAAGGTAAATTTAAAAAACTCTTTCACTCAAAATAGCTTTTAAAAGTTACATTTAGAAGGATGTAAATCTTCTACTTTTGACCCTTTAGAAAGTTAACTCTTAGCTTAACCCAGGACACCCACAAACCTGGTCACAACCTACAATTATGTCCAACATACAGAAGCTGTTTGACAAATACGGTCAGTGCCGATACTCATTGATCTCCACATAGCAGTTTCCTACTTGTTGATGTCTTTCCCACCACTGCATACCAATTTCCCTTATATCCCCTGCATAATAAGACAGCATCAAAATATTTAACTATTTTAAGTTATACATTTTACTCCTTTCATACAGACCCTAGGCAAAGATCTAATGAATTATGATAACAATAATGGATCTTAAAATACATATTTTTTAAAAAAATATATTGCTATATATTGCTATATATTTTTTAAAATCCAAATTATAAAGTAACCACAAAACAACAAAACAGCAAGCTTTTAATCTTGAAAATTCTGCTATGTGGTATTATGAAAATATTATTTAAAAAACCTTAAGGTAGTGTGGGAGAACAGCAGCCTTAAGAAGGACATAATTTTTACATTGGGTAACTTTTTTCCTCTTTTTGCTCCAAGCACATTTGTTTTGAGACTTTATTTGATTTCACTGGCCTGTCTAAGAACCTGAGTGCTTTCACTGTAGATGCAGGTCCTTCTGGTTCTGGGTTAGGGTACAGTACACTTAATCACACAGCTGAGACACTTCTTGTGGCAGCCCAGGAGAGAGCCTTCAAGCAAATTAACCTAAGCATCATACATGATGCAGTTAAAAAAATTCTTAAGTGTTTAGGATCTAAAAATATTAAATATGCAATACAAATAAAAAACAAAAGCACTTTTGCCTATTTTGAAATTATCATCTTGGATAATACATTTTAGAAGCATTTAAGAACATATAAGAACATTTTACTGCTACAGAACTATTGACTCCAACAGGAGTCTGTAGCTCATATTTACTCTTGATTTGTAAAATGAAGGTTAAGTAAATAAGGGTTTTTTTTGGATAACAATGAAGGGAGCAGAAGTACATGTCCACTCTGTTGTCATACCGGTGTTTCAGTTGTTGAAGTTGCAGGCTGTTGTAGGGATTGTGGTCGTGGTTCCTCTGACTGAGTCCTAACTAATCCACTTGGATGTCCCTTGGCAGTATCTCCATTTGTTACCTGAGGGTGCTGCTGGGTCAAGGCTGCTTTCAATCTCTGCAAGGAGGGAAAAAAAAAAAAAAAAGAAAAAGAGAAATTATGATTTATATTAGTAGTTACTTCGATTTTGGCAAACAGGAGTTCCAACTCTAAAATAGCGGTTTCTTTTTATAGGCTTTCAACAGTGATCTAGACATGCACCTACTAATAAGTGACAATTTCTTGCAAGCATGACAATAGCAAAGAGGCTTTACAGAGGATCTCAGAAAAAGAAGAATGGTAAGGTGCATGGAGAAGTAAACAGAAAGCCTCCTTCATGATGAACTGTGCCCACAAAGGGATGACTGGAACGCAAACAGTTGCTGAGGCTGGTATAACACAAGGCACAGATCAGAAAGAAAACAACCACACGAGGGAAAACAGAACATAAACTTCTTTCCATTTAAAAAATTCTGGTGTTCTCTATCAATTTTTAAATAGTTTGTTATGATTCCCCTTTCTTATGGCCTGTACAAATACTCACCTCTACAATCCTTCCTATGAGTAGTTATTATACAAAAGCCAAGGTCTTTGCTGAAACATCTCAGTAATGCACAAAACAAAAATAAGCTTCAGGTTGTACATAAAAAAATACCTTTTATTTATATTAGAAACATGCAATGTAACTTAACATGTAAAAAACTGCTAATATGTTTTAAGTTCTTCCTTATTGCACACAGCCACTATGAAGAACTAACTTCAAATTTCATCTGTATATAATACATTCAAGAGTTACTGACAACTTGACAGAGTACTTTAAAGCATTTTTTTGACTACCTTTTGAAAATTATTTCACTCAACTTTTGGTGGAATCCATTAAAACTATAAAAAATAATATATTCTATTTACAACACATTCTTAATCTTACATGATAAAAGGCCATACTAATTCTCAGTAGATAGAACTGCTTGTAATTCCAGATGCTTTCTTGAAATTTCATTAATATTTTCTAAGTTATCATGAAATATTCTGTGTTACGTAAGAATTTACCTTGCTAGTCAAATGGTACTAAAGAATGTTTTGCTACTGAACACTGGATTTTTAGAGAAACTAATACAAGTTTAAGAAAAAAATCAATGACTTTTAATACATGTCAGTTTATGAAAACTCTGATAACTTGTATCACTGTATTTTGGAATACGAACAAATATTGCCAAAGTAGCAACATTAATACTATGTCTTAAAAATGCTGGAGTTGGGCTGCAGAAGACTTTGCACTTATATATGTAGATATTATCTATAAACTGTAGTATCCAATGTCTCTCAGTAATTAAATCATTGGAATATAGGTACAGCTCTTTCCTACCTTGCATGACAATAGGCTTTCCTGGGTCCTGTTTCACAATTAGAACACCACATTGCAGATTACCTCCATCACAGAACTGCAAAAAATCTTTAGGTCTGCAATATTGCAAGTTACATCAGCTATCAAATCCATATAGTTGGCTGTAGCATCTAACCACCACCAGTAAATATCCCACTTGAGGACTACAAAGAGAATAGAGAAACTCCAGCGTTCCTCTCTTGGCTTGCTCTTCCGAATTAGTTAGCCAGTGACTTCTGTAGTTGTAGTTAAGTCTCTTCTGTAGTGACTACTCTAGATTGAAGCACATACTACCCTGAGTAGGGACCAGTAAAGTGTACACAAAAATTCAGTGTTAATGAAGTTCTGTTCCCCACCTCATTTTTGTATCAACTTTATAAGTTTCCCAGAATGAAGAAGGTGCTTTCAGAGAGGTACACAGGACAAATTTACAGTAATTTCCCCAGTGCACATCTCTAACAAGAATTTAGGATTGCTGCAGGCATTAGGGCAGGATGACACAATTTTTTAAGATAACATGCCCATAAGTCTTAGTGTAGGTACAGTACTCTGAAAATTCTAAGTCCTTCAGTAGTTGTTTTAACTCTTCTATTACAGCATTAAAACACACTCAATAATCAACCTGTACCTTCCTAATTCATCTTGGAAAAGCTCACAAAAAAAATTTCAGTCCCTGTCTCCAGCTAAAAAAAGCAGAGAGAGACAGAAGTGTTTTCTAACTGTCTAACTAAAATAACTAAAACCGAACTTTGTGATCTAATTACAACAATCAAAAGATTGATAAAAATATTTCCATGCTGCCCCCCCTCTAAATTCTATCTAATCCAGGTCATTAAATGGTAAAATTTTCTAAGCTACCATCAGGACACACATCACTTCCAAATGGCTCTTTAAAAAGTATTTTTTAAAGAAAGTAGCAAGTAGTTAACGTTAACATAACAATTTTATCCAGTATCCTGTCCATAAGTTATTAATATCTGATTTTTCACAATGTATTTTCATTTATTATCTGAGTTACTCTAGAAGTATTTTTGTATCATAATTTGCTGTTTAGCAGGATGTGACAAACTTTCAGGAGTTAAAATCAAGACAGGACAAATTAGTTGTAACAAATTAGTGACAATGTGTCTACTCTAACTTTTGCTGAGGTTTTAAAGGGTAAGCTCTCTTTTATTTCAAGCCACCATACTAGATTTTTTAAGTTACTGTCTCAAAAATTACTTGACCAAGATACACCAACTTGCTATACATATATACTTCCACTGACATGAGAAGGAAAAATTATTACATTTCATCCAGCTCAAGTTTCTGATTATGTACATTCAGTGACTACAAGCTAACTTGTAATTTTCATGGCAGTGGAGCATAAACATTTACACAGTATGTGTATGCCCAGAGCGTCTGATCTACTCTGCTTATGAGTACATGAACAAATCTTGATGTAAGCATCCTTCATAAAAATAGTCCAAAACAAATAAGTCTATGAACTCCTGCAAACGCTTTGTAGTGTCTGCTTGAAGTTGGTTACTTAAAGAAAAAAGTTTCATTAGCATATCCATTTCCTTACTAAAAGAGAGTCCAAGTTCAGAAGATTTGGGAAACAAAACAAAACTAAAGTGGGTTTCTTTTGTTTTTTTTTTAATGTGCACATAAGGCAACTAACTGTTACTATTGTCTAGCTCCAGTCTTCCTACTTCTGCATTTCTGTGTTAAAGAAATATTTGCAAAGTTAGCCTAAAAAGAAAGGAAGTTCATGCTATTAAATCTGTATATTTTACATTCAATTTGAAAATAGCAGTAGAAAGTGAAGGAAATAGCACAATCCTATCTACATTATAGGAGATCTATCATCAGGCACAATGGCTGCACAGACAGCTAAAGTAGGACTCGACCCTCCCTACTGTAATGCTAACAATGAAACGTAATTTTGTAAATGTGTAAGTGTCCTGGGTTAAGCTGAGACAGAGTTAACTTTCTTCATAACAGCTAGCAAGAGGCTTTTGGATTTGTGCTCAAAAGAAAGCTGATAAAAAGTGATGTTTATACAGCTGCCAACGTCCTTCAGTTTCTCTGTTTGTCTGCAAACAGGAGAAGCTGGGAGGAAGCACAGCCCCAGTTACCAGCCCAGGATTTGATCTTAGGTTTGGGATTGAGACCCAAAGTGGCCAATAATCTATTCCATAACATACACGTCATGCCCAGTGTATAGGTGAGGACCCTCCAGAAGCTTGTCCCTTTGGTTCCAGGTCCCCTTTTGCTTCGGATCATATCGCTCCAGGTGGTCCCTCTCCCAAGGCCACTCCCCCACCAGCTCTCGATCTGGGATGCTCGGACTGTTATCTCCGTTCTGTGAGTGCGGTTTCAGGACATTCCCTGCTCTGGGATCGTCAGCCAGGAACAGGCTGAGCTTTGGTTATCAGGTGGGGGGGTGGGGCAGTATCATTGTGTATCATTCATTTGTATATAGTATTATTTTCAATATTATTGTAGATTAGTTATTAAAGTGTTCTTATCTCAACCCATGAGCCCTTTTACCGACATCCTTTTACCCCTTAAATTCTCTTCCCTATCCTTGGGGGTGGATTGGGTGAGCAGGGTTGGTGTTGGCCCCCAGCCAAGGGCTAACCCATCGCAATAAGTAAACAAACTCCTTTTGAAAATTACATTGTTAAATGTAATGTACTATGGAAACAAAACCAGAAAATGATTGGTTTTAGTTTCATATAAGAGAGCTTAAAGTTGAAATTCAAATAGTTATTATTCAAACTATCCACAAATGCAGAAATACTGTGAAAAATCTGAGGAATACCTACAGATTTTCACAAGGAGATATCCAGCTCATGTATTTAAAAGGTTTCATATTTTAGAAGGTAATGCTGGAGTAAAATACTATGCAGATGTCCTGCTTCCTGTGAGTAGCGAGACTGTTACCTCAACTATGAGAATGTCAGTTTTAAAAATCAAGTATATTGAAACAAATATTAGAATAAATGTACATAAGCATTATGATGTGGGGAAAGCTGATGACAACCAAGAGTTTGATATTATTTGGTTAATGCTTAATGAAGGCAAACTAAAATTGGTATTTTCAAATAGCTTAATTGTTTTTAAAGTATTTATTAGCAAGGTTTTCTTCTTCCTGTACATCCTTGAAAACAGATCCTCACCACATCTGTCAAAATTTGGTAGGACTAGATCATTCCATCAAGAGCTCACAGAAACAAGATAATATTCTCCAGAAACAATTTGTGAAAAACTCAGATCCATATTTCATATCTGCCACAAAAGCTCATCAGAGTAATAACCCTCCTTCTCCTGGGTGTTATCCTACCATCTGCTGCTCTATTACTTATCTTTATTTTGCAACTAATTAACAGCATAATCTTCTAAATTCAGCAAGTTAATTATCATTATTGTGGTCTTTGCAACATCATCAGTCCTTATGAAGTCTTGTCTCTCCACCCCCAGAGAACATATGAAAATGAAGTAGGTTGCGAGAGGGCCTGTTTCTTTAGAGTAGGCTCATTAGGTGTTTGCTGATTAGCTCGGCATGCAGAGAGACAGGTCAGAAGAATTCTGCTGAACACAAGGTCCCATGCCGGGCTCCAGCAAGTTAATGTCGGTTTCTGAACATTTGCCAAGCTGCCCTCTGTCACTTCTCAGTAGAAGCCTCCTGCAGAAAGCCTACTGGTTGCCCATGATGTGCGAGGTATTTCTGAGATTGTGACTAAAGGTTTTATATGGGTAGGAGGAGACAGAGGGAAACGTTCAATGTTAAAGCAATTTTTAAGTTCTTCAGAAACTTTTGCAATCCATACAAAAAGGTCTGAACATTAAGTTTGCATCCACAAGCTGCAAACCCCAAAAAAGGATGGTTTATAACTAGGAATAGCTCATGGCTCGCATTTCATATACAGAAAACATACAATTATAGATCTTCTCACAGAGAGATCAGAAGCAATTCTGTAATATTTAGAACAATGCATCCTTATTTTAATGAGGAAGTATTTTTTTTTTAAACACACCTGTTGCATCTACTTCCAAGCCTCTCTAAAATACCACAAAACTGACTTATGGATTTTATTTTACTTAAGTATGCTGAAGTTAGTTTTTTTAGCATAACAACAAATATAGAGTCGTGTCAGAAAAACTGACAATTTATATTATTAAGTGTGCCAGAGAAATCTGAAACTCATTTTCACTCCTATTGAATGTCATTTTCAGTACAAGATATAAGGATATTTTCAAAAGAATAGCAGTAAAAGACAGCTTGTGTCTGAAAAAAATCTCTAGTCATCTTTCACTTCAGTTCTACAAGCAACAGGAGAAAAAGGATCCATGAATGCTCAAAACTACAGTAACAGTGCCTTTCACAGGTGTGAACGGAGCAGCTATGTTCAATACCGTAACTTCAATATTGGACAGTAAAATTAAAATGCAATCTAATTTCATGTAATTATCCTATACCACTGAAACACAAAGCACTGTCTATNCTTTTCTTTGTGATTTTTTTTTTCCTCCCAGTCATTATTCTTTGGATTTGGTATATATATTTTCCTATCCGCTATTTCGCTCAGTGAACCTGTTCTCACATGCAGCTATCCCTTTATGGAATTCATACAATCATTAAGCCTCAGGCAACTTTAATAGTAACCAGGGAAAAAAGCACTTCAGCAAAGAAAGAACAGAGTTCTAGAAGTAACATCTCAGCAACTTGCTTCACGTGAATAAAAAAACCTGGTATGCTGAAGGAGTTTGACACTTCGGACTGAAAACATCATCAAATCTAGAAATACCCAGTTCTGATTATTATGCAAGAATGCTGGACACTATAA
>VZTO01019894.1:0-11611 GCA_013400615.1 Syrrhaptes paradoxus | reverse complement strand
TTTTTTTTCTCAAAGTCTCTGGAGACAGCAAGAATACTGTTGTGGGCTTGTTTATTTATCGCATACGTAGCTCAACAGAGGATTATTGGGCTATGGGGAGTCAAATGTAGCAATCTGTGTAATAAAAGTGTGTGAAATAATATAGTTAAATTGTCACTTAGCTAACTGGATTCGAGGTGCTAAGAATCTAGGGCCAAATTTTAACCCTTGCAGAGGTCATATTTGAGTTGTTGAAGTATCCTTTATCTTCTTTTGTCAGCTCTGTGGTCTTCAAAAAAATCTATTTCTTCTCTTTCCCCCATGATGCAGAGAGTGTGGGTGGAGCAGATTGTACACTGGCAAGCTGTAAGCAGAGTAGAGATCCCTCGTGTGCTTTTGTAGAAACGGGCATAGTGTAAAGCATTTCTGGGATTGCTGGGAGTTGCTGGGGAATCCTTCCTGGGGAGGATGGAGAGGTAAAGGAAGACCACCTTTCTGCCTCTATTATCCAGAGCTTTAGGGTACTGAATTTAAAAATTATCATACACGTTATCTCATAAGCCATAGTTCTTTCTTAGCCTCTTTTTATAATTTGTGAAATAGTGTCAGGTAGGAAATCTTGACAGCTTCTATGTCAAAACGGTTATATGGAGTTTTGGTCTTGATCTTCAGTGACTTAATGTGGCTAATCAATTGTCTAGAGTTCATAGAGGAAAAGTCAAAATGTTCTTGTGATGCCATGGCCAAATGTTAGGAAAAAAACCCTCTGGTTTTAGAAAATACCAAAAAACCAAAGGTACAGGTAGTGTTACTTTTGGGTTTTTCTCTAAAGGCTGTGTTTTTTTGTGCAATGCCATAGTGAGTGAGAATATGATGTGCTTTGCTCTGGTGTTTCTCATTTCCAGTTCTTGGCATGCTGGCATAGTGAGGTAACCTTGGTTGTAAAAGTATCTTCCTGTATTCATTTTCCCAAGTCTGACTCTGTTGGCTTTCCGGCCAGTGTGTAAGGAGTGTTTGTTCTTCCAGCCTACTTCAGAGGAAGTTGAACAATGGCAAGGTTAGAAGTGTGTGAGTGCAGGCAGGGCTCGCAGCAGAGTGGTGGGGTAATTTTGAAGGAATTCTGAAGGAGTTCAGTTTGTTTGGAGATGGGTGCTAATATTATCCAGTTCCAGAAGCCTAAATGAAAATGGTTAAACAAAAGCACCCAGAAACTAACTTAATAGTAGTGGTATGAACGAAAACGCAATACTCAAGGATTATAAATTGGATTTTTTTCACCTTTGTTACATATTTGCCATTTGAACTTTTTAATGAATAATATATGCAATTCATGCAACTAGCAACATAAAGCTGGATGGTCTCTCATAGCTGTCTTTTAATTACATAAGCATAAACTAGGGTAAATCACAAAAGAAGCTCTTTGTGGCAAAAACTTACTAATCACTTGAAAATGTCCTTATTAGCTGATATTAGTATCTAATGGTAATGAATTTTTAATCCCTCTAATTTTACTTACTTTGAATGTTCTCGTAACCTGTTATACTAACATTGGGATTGATACAGATCCACCCATGACATAGTGTAAGGATAATTCAGTGGGCAAATTGTTCGAGGCTAAGTGCATCTCGGATGTTTTTGTTTCCTAGGATGCTTTCAAAGCAATGTGGGAATTATGGGAACAAAAATATTTCCTTAACATTGCTAAGAGAATAACCAATTTGTGTTTTTATTATTTCATCTCTAATTGTATTGGGTTACTGCTTATTTTTCCTTTTTACAACCCCTTGCGCCATTCTGTCTCTAATTTATAACACCGTTCTATGATAAAGAACTAGTATATAAAGGACTAGTGTTACAGAATTGGATAGGTTTTGCAGAGCTACACATCAAGATACATGCAGCTGCTATAAAAAGCCAAAGAAACTCAATTGCAATTTTATTGTCCAGTTTGATAGATTTCCTGCCACCTTTGTAGCAGGGAAGCTGTTTGTCACTGTAACCCTCTCCTCCAACAGCTGCACAACGTTTTATAAGCAGCAGCGGCTTTTCTAGCATAATTGCCCTACGTTGGTTTCCTTGCACTCAGAATTTAGAAGGTGTGTGTAACCTTTTTAAAGCCAAATTTCTTAGTATTACTCACATTTTTTTTGCTCATTTCCATATTATTTTTTAATTTTTTCCATATATTAACAGAGTGTATACAAATGCATTTAATCTGTGGCTTCTAATTCAATAAAAATGTTAATGAAAAAATTAAATCACAGCTTGGTTTGTTCTAATCAGCCGGTGCTGAATTTATGAAAGCGTCTAAGAACAACTGTTTTTTAAACATTGTAACCGTGATAGCTGAGCCTTAGATTTTATCTGTCTAATCGTGTTACTTTTGAAAAAGGACCAATGATTTTGTGCTTCGTAACAGGAACCAAGTAAAGAATGGTGGACAACTTGCCTTTTTGACCTTTCAGTTTCCCCAAGTTTTAAAAGAATATAATGGTTTACAGAGTGTAATACATTCCTAAATTATCTCAGTGTTTTAAACTACTGGGAAGAACCAGCATTTGCTTCTTTCAGGCCCTTAAAAATATTTTACTACTTAAAAGTTGCTTTGTGTTGCCATGTGATTTGAGTAAATTCTGATTTTTTTTTTTTAGTAGGTCAAGAAATTTTCATTGAGTAAGACTGAGACATGTTAATACGTACTAGCTACTAGCTACGGTTTTATTGCTGCATAGGTGGAAAAATTTTGATCACTGATCTAAATGGGAAGAAGTATAATCTTAAAACATTAGTACTATGACTTTACCATACAATGTGCTTCTTAAATAATTGTTACTTTTCAGTCTAAAGGAAGTACAGTTGTAATAAACATGGGTGAACATTAAGTAAATTTACCTGTTCTCTGGTACCCCACTCATTTAATGCAGAAGAAGAAAAGGTGTCCAAAGAGTTTACCTGTGCTATGTTTGTGTGATTTTCATCACTGTGTCAGATGAGGAAAAACTGGCAAAAGTGGCAAAAATTAGGTGGTGGAGGAGTTAATCTGTGGTGGCAATTTAAAAACTAATTTTCAGAGAAGTGAGCATGGCTTAGTTTTAGAAATTAGCAGGCCATCGGGATCTCTTTGGTCCAAATCCCATTTGCATTCATGAGTTATTGCGGATGGTTTTGTCTCCATTTATTTCTTGTTATTTTGAAGAAGGTAGGGTCTCCTGCAGTGGGATGTGCAGCATTTTTAGTTCTAATTTTGAAGGTTTCAGATGTTCTTCAGGCCACTGAGAAGTGAGTCTGCATTGCCCCGAGGGAAGCAGAGGTAGCTAGCTGAGAGGCTTTTTTGGTTTCCAGTTGAGAGATACCCAATGTATCAATGGAGCAAAGCTGGAGGAGATGCCAGTTAAGTAGCACACTTGAAATGCTTAAACTTGGGCCTCATTCTTATGGTATAAATAGTTGTTTATATAAAATCATTGCTTATTCTAGACATAAGTGATTCTCAGGGTGGTCACCTGGCTTATGGAGAGCAGAAGGAACTTGGAGACTAGAATGGGCAGCCTCCTTTGAGGTTGTGTAACCCCCAAGATGTGTGGTTAAGATGCAATCTGCCTCCATTTCCAGGTGTTTCCTTGTAGCAGGTGTGTGGGAAGGCTTTTCTTAATGCCTCTGAAGAGAAGAAAGTAATTTCATTATTCAGCAGGCAGAACAGTTGGGAGGAGACATCTGAACCACTGATGGGCTCTTATGCATGCAGCGTGTGTGGTTGGTGGGGCGCTCCTCGGTCTCGTTAGTCACTCAGCTTGAGCGAATGGACTGTCATGGATAAAGCTGCAGGAGGCTAAAATTTGACTCAGTCTAACTGAAAAGAAAACATGAAGTGAGGGGTGGGAAAAGAGTGAGCAAGGTAGGCTGAGAATTTATGAAGCAAGAAAGAAGAGGGTAGATGAAGCAGCACAGAAGCTCTAAAGGAAGAGTGTAATAGAGATGTGCTACTGGTTGAGAAGGTCTCAAAGAGAAGAAAAGGGGAAAGAACTGATGCGTAAAGAGGCAGATAGCTGAGATAGCCTTCCTAAGCAAAGGTGACCTCAAGAGAAAACGGCTTCTTGTTTGTATAACTTAGTATAAAAATTATTGGAAGATGAGACCTCTGTCTTCAGCCTCAAGAATTGCTAGTGGCCTCCTTTGCAGAGTTTGAGGCAAACATCCTCCGTACTTGCTGCTACCTGCGTTCAGGTTGTGGCTGTGTTGTGGCTGCGGGGACTGAATTGTGCCTCTGGGCCACAAATCGAGATGATGGATGTGGAGCCTCTGCTACAGGGCTGCTGACAATGCCTGGAGACCTTGGAAAAGGATGGCCAAAGTGAGAGGTGCACAGGACCTACAGCTGAGTATTTGTGACAATACGGAGTGGTAAACGCTGAATTTAGCTACAATATATTTTTGCTGATAACTAAATATTAAGTGTGCAGAAGACATGGTAATATGCCATGGAGAATTTTACAGTCTACTGAACTGCAGGAATGCTGGCAGGGATTGGGATAGAGAGGAAATATATACCTTGAGAGGATAATATGATCATATCTTTTAAACAATTTAAACAAACTGAAAGTAATAGTTGAATTAGTGAAAATGAGAAAATACATGTTTCATATGCTGTGTCAATTTATTATTGCATGGTGATGTAACAGTAAGCTATAGCTTGCCTTGATTTTAAAATAAAATGCTGCCAACTGGCTTAAAATTATCTCTCGGATAAGCAAAGGCTTCTGTGAATTATACTGACTGGTACTACCTTTCTTATTCTATAAATTATTTGCATGCATTTTTTTATTAGCTGAGGAGAAAAAGCAAAAATATTGCTACTTAGATGAAAATGCAGGACCAGTAAAATGTCTTGGTACAGTGGCTTTCTTTTTTTCCCCATTTGTTGGTCAGTGAATGCTTTTTTGATGGAAGCATAGACTTGTTCTAGAAACTTCTCAGATGTCGTTTTCTGCAAAATATATGTAAATTTGGTTTTCTTAACTTTCTTCTATGAACTGCTCAGAAATAACCCAGAGATTCCCCAGGTCGGTGGGTTACAGACTGTAAGTCAGTGTGTGGGGCACACAGTGCCTTTGTATCCTTCACTTCATGGAACTGAAAATTAGTTTAGATATCTTCAGATAGTGGTGCCTCCCATCTCAACAGGCCTGGTTTTGTTGGGAGATTAGTTTTCCCTTTTGAACCGTTAGTGTTGCTAGAGGAGAAGTGGAAAAGCAGGTCAATGAAGTCCTTGTTATGATTGTGAAGGTTGTACCGCTTTCTGGAATTATGAAGAGTTGATTGATGGTGCCAGCGGCACAGGACTGAGCAGACTCTGTAAGGACACAGCGGTACTACAGGATTGTCTGACCTGGCTGGCAGATGTTCCCTTCCTCTCTCTACAAAAATTGCCCACCTGGTAATGAAAAAAAGGACAAAATCTTAACATATACTTAAAGTCATTTCCCTATGTTCTTTAGTGCAAATGTCAGTCATCTTAACCTTTTTCATCGCTAGATGCTATTTTTTCTCCTTGGCAATTAGGAAATGCTGGATGTCAAATTAAAGTAAAATCAATGGCAGAGGCAAAAGCTGNATGAAGTCCTTGTTATGATTGTGAAGGTTGTAACACTTTCTGGAATTATGAAGAGTTGATTGATGGTGCCAGCGGCACAGGACTGAGCAGGCTCTGTAAGGACACAGCGGTACTACAGGATTGTCTGACCTGGCTGGCAGACGTTCCCTTCCTCTCTCTACTCTACAAAAATTGCCCACCTGCTAATGAAAAAAAAGACAAAATCTTAACATATACTTAAAGTCATTTCCCTATGTTCTTTAGTGCAAATGTCAGTCATCTTAACCTTTTTCATCGCTAGATGCTATTTTTTCTCCTTGGCAATTAGGAAATGCTGGATGTCAAATTAAAGTAAAATCAATGGCAGAGGCAAAAGCTGCAGGTATTAGCTCACAACTGTCTTTAACTAGTAGTGCGTAGAGATGCATTTGAAGCATTTCAAACAGCTATGGATTAACCATCAAATGATGGTGAAGATTAACGATTGGCCTTTTAGCTCTCTAATTTAGAACAATTTCTAGTAATTAATTTTGTATTATCAGCTTTACAGTTGCAAATGCCTTAAGGAAAATAAAAAATGACTTAAGTACATCTCGGGTTCTCCAAGCTGACAGTTGTCTTCTAAATTATTGCATGCTTGCAGATCTTAATGTTTAATCTTTAATACCTTTATATATCATCTCTGTCTACTTGTATTTAATAATCATAATTTCTACTTCATTTTGCATTTTCGTTGATACCACTTTTGTTAACCTTAGGTGTTTCCTTTGTAGAGTGTAGTGTTTGGCTTTGTGAACTTGTGTGCTTCAGAAATGCCATGGCATGGAAGAGGAGTGTGGGTGGACTGTCCTATGCTTCCTTCATACTACCACTATTTCTTGATGTCCTGTCAAACCAATTACAAATTAGTATCGTGAGCAGAACTGTTTCGACAGGCTTGTTAAAAAAATGAATTTTACAAAGCAATATTTCTTAAATTTGTTTTCTTTTTTTATATAAATAAGAAAACCCCAAACTTGAAATGCAAGTTTGAAAAATGCAGTGCTTTAGTCTGCCTAATTTTATGCATTGCTATTTGAATTTGAATATTATTTAAAGAACAGTATTTAAGGCATTAATTATTAAGTCACATGAACTCTTTCTGATGTTTACAGAAGAAATAGAAATTACCTTCCTTTTTAAGTGGCTTTTGGGCTTTTTTGTGATTGATGTTCTTCTGTGGTTCTGTGCTGTCTAATTTTCTTTATCACTGCAATTCTCCTTGCAGTTTCTTGCATTGTTCTTAAATCAACATAGATTCTCATCAGATTGTGCTTGCATTTATTTTGCCCAAAAGTCTACATTGCCCATCTGTAAATATAAGTTGTCTGCTTTGACCTTCTTGACAGACTTTTTTTTGTAGTAGTAGGGATTAACCATCCTGAAGAGCACATTGTGGTTTCCAGAGTATTGCAGGTTTCCAAAGTGTTGCTTTGTAATGATAGAAACTTTGATAGAAAGTTTGCAGAAGGTGAGTCACAGGAAGGATTTTAGTCCAGAATGAAAGCTCATTCTTTTTCAACAGTCCTGTTACTTCTGTTTCTTTGGCTTTTAAAAACACTGTTGTTACAGTATGTAGAAGAAAAAACACCTTGAAAATGTGGTATGTCTTCCTCATTGAGGTATTTAATAACTTAGAAATGCAGACATAATTAGTGACTAGAAACTGAAGCTAGACTTTCAAAATAAAAGGGAATTTTTTTTTTTAAGATGGTAGAGGACATTTGGAACAGATGATCCAGGGGAGATTTTATCTCTTTATTTCTAGAACCAAGGCTGGAGGACTTCCTGGATGCTCTCATCCAATCCATGTTACGGGCTCAATGTGTAAGAAAGTGGGTTTAAATCCAGGGCTGGGCTAGATGATCTGGTGTCCCCTGAGGCCTTAACCTCAGTGATTCCTTGGGGTGCTGGGGGAAAGCATCAACAGAACTGATGATATGCTTTCAGAATGCATTTAAAGTTATATTCCTTGATGCTTGCAACTTCCTTTACCTACTTTAACCAGGTTGGTAGTTTATGAAAGCTCTTATATAGCCAGAGCTGCCAGAACTTTGAAGTTTCTATTGCTGTTAAAGCTTGGTATGTTTTGGAATGACCAGGGTAACTATCAAGTGTTGCTTTATGGAACTCTTGCAACACTGTGAATGTGCTCTTTTTGCAAGGTGGATTTAGTAACTGCCAGCCCTGCACAACATCTGGAGGATTCGTTCCCTGAAGATTGAATTGTTGCTGTTCCTGAACATGGCATGTGAGTCATGTACTACTCACCATTGCACTCAAGTTTGAGCACTGAAGAAAATCACATTTTCTAACAGGTCTCTCCAGCCATTGTCTTGTGAACATCTTACTGTCATTGTGCCTATCCCCATTTTTACTGGGGAGACATGGCAGCAGCAGTAATAGAATTTGACATATATGTCTCCCTTGTTTGCCCCTTTCCACAAAATA
Source organism: Syrrhaptes paradoxus (assembly GCA_013400615.1). Lineage (NCBI taxonomy): Eukaryota > Metazoa > Chordata > Aves > Pterocliformes > Pteroclidae > Syrrhaptes > Syrrhaptes paradoxus. Next base: position 3,552 of record VZTO01019894.1, on the reverse strand, counting down.
ACCCCACCAACCCAGGGGAAAAAAATAACAAATGCCACTCTCATCTTTATCTTGCTTTGACTTGGTTCAAGGGAACTAGTGAAATAAGATTTGGAGGCTAGACCTGAGACTTGTTCAACAGTTTTGGAACCAGACTAGAATTGAGGTCTCGTGCTTGAATGTAGCTCAACAGTGTTAAAAAAGAAAGTATGCAGTGTAGCCAAAACATGCAAATACTTTTGAGGTGCCACTTTTCCCATGTATTTTTCAAAATGAGTGTTGCAATAACAAGATACTGAAGACAAAAATGAATAAAAGTGGCTGTGTTATCACAGATTTGTTACAGCTGTACTTGGATTGCGTGAGTAATGCATATCCTTATTGTGGGTCAGTGTGCTTTCTGGGAGGTACATATGGTCAGTTTTGCTGAAATAAACCCAATAGTATTTTCATTTGTTGAATGTCTCATTAGTACTTGTTGGAATAAAATTTTTCAGTAGTTTTGGAAATGGAGGAAGCAACAGGGAGAGAGAGAAGAGGGAAAGTGAACTGGAGATCAAGTTGTCAAGATTTCTTTTTCAGAAAAGTAGTGGTTTGACCCAAACTAGCACTTTTGCCTAATCGTGTTTTTGAAAAAAATGAAAGTATGAGGGAGGGCTTATTAGCAGAGTCTGTTTTGGGCTGCTTTTGGCATCCTGTCTGTTCAGAGAGGATTTAGAGGGAAGGCTTTCTAAAATAATACCACCTCACACACATTCTGTTTAGCCATAGATACCTTGTAATCAAATATTTGACAGACTCATTGTGACGGATGAACTTTCAATCATTTGTAATCACTCACACATTTTTGTTTGTACATAACTGATTTAAAATTAGTACAGGAAGACTATTTTTTTAAACAGGAGGAGGAAGATATCCAAACTGTATTGCTAGAGACTCAAGTTTCGATTAAATCAACTTGAACACATAACATGCTTCAGATCCTGTGTTAGGATAAATCACTGTTCATCCAGTACTTTAATATGTATTTGATTGATGGAGAAAACAGCATGTTAAAAAGCTAATGTTAACAGCACAACCTGCCAAGAATATTCCTTTTTTACATTTGTTCTTTCTTTGCTCTTCTCTGGTTTCTTAACTGTAACTTCTAGTATCTTTTTAANATAGAAAGGTTTGTGTAAACTAAATTGAATCACAGCATAATAAAAATTTCAGTGAGTCTAGTGAGATTTTCTTTGAACACAGCTATTTATTTGGGCAAATTTGTTTTATCATTATGTATATAAAGAGTTTTTCTGTCTGGAGTTGTTTTTATATACCTAGAAACAATAATACTTTTTTTTCAGCTCATCTGTAGGAAGGTCGTCTCGCTTCCATCTGATTGTGTAGCTGTTCTTATGTACTTTTTAGACTGGGTGAATAGAGTTCACCAGAGGAGGAAAGTACTCTGGAGAATTTTAGGTATTATTTGGAGGTCACCAGGATTTTTGGCTTCATTACATGCTTTTTTCTGCTCTCATTTTGTGGGACTGCAATATTTTTAATGTAAACTTATTGCAAGTGTTTTTGTGATCTTTGCAGATTGTTGAGCATACTCGAGGTGCTAAAGTGATGTGAAAGCTCAGATGTAGTAACTGCCCCTGCTACTTGTCACAGTGTCCCCTCTTACAAAAAAAATGAGAGTGTCGGCTATCTCAAATTTAGTAATTCTCCACATGTTATGCTGTTGCATTTTTATCTGCATCCTATACAATTACATGAATGCAAGTAGCACAGATAACTCTAATTACAGATGACTGCAGTTAGCCCAGGAAATAATGCTGGTATTAACAAAAGATGTTAACCTTCAAATATTTTAACTTCTTTTACTAGAAGCGGTCTTTAAAACTCTGAGTACTCCTACTGGACATCTGATTTCCTATCCTTAGGATCATTCTAGGATTTTCTGACTCTGGTGTTAATTTTTTTAAAATTTTTTCTTCTTTTCGGCCATGAATAACAGGTACACTTGAGAAACTTTCTCTCAGTTGAAGTGATCTCCAACACAAAATGAGTTTTTATCATGAGGACAGTATCCAATGTAAATTTGTCGTTTAACTTTGTGATGTGAACAAGGATTTGGGTTTTTTTCAGCGAAAGCAGACATTAGTGTATAACTTTTAATGTACTTTCAACTCTGTTCTTCTAGGTAACTTTTGAAATGCACAAAGAGAGTCTTTCTCAAATGTACAAGGAGTACCAAGGGAAAGGAGGTGAAGGGAGTGGAATGTGTTCTTCAGCTTCAATTAGAACAATCTCTGGAGTTAGCAAAGAAGCTGAAACCAAAGGCAAGCAACAGCGTTTGGAGTTAAAAGAAGGTGCTACTGCTCTTCCCTGCATTATTGATGAGGATAGGGAGTGCAGTACTGAAAAAAAAGAGACCAGTGCTTCATCAGATGGTGACCAACAGACTCGTTCAGTGTCTAATCACAGGGAGGAGTTAGAGGGGCAAGACAGGGAGACTACACCAGATTTAGAAGCAGTGCCTTGTGCGGAATTTTCGGTAGAACCAGAAGCAATAAAGCCCAGCGTTTCAGAAATTAGTACTGGAATAGCTGAAGCAATTGAAGATTCTCTGAGCAAAGCTCTCGAGCCTGGGGAAGAAACAGTAGCTGTCACTGCTGCTTCTTTAGCAATACAAACCACTTCGGAAGGAGAAACTCCTGAAAGTTCAGAAAAACTGGAAAAATCCTCATTGGAGATGGAAGACGAAGATGACTTTGTTGATTTGAAAGAGGAAAGTAGCATGCCTTTACCTTCAGAAGAGGTTGCAGAGATGAACAAGGAACCTAGCTCTCATGAAAGGAAAGTGACAAAGCAGGAAGAAGCAACAGAGAAGCAACCTGAATCTGGGCTTTTAAAATCCGAAGATACTGAAGGTGTGGATGGAAAAAAAGAAGGACTGACTTGTTTACCAGAGACAGTGAGTTCCACAGCTGAACAAGTAGTGACTCAGCTGGATTCAGAAGGGAAAAAGAAGCTGGAGGAAGAAAAGATTCTTTTGAGTAAAACCAGAATTGCAGAAGAAGATGCAAATGTACATGTGCCAGAGCCTGCTGGAGCCTCTGAGAAAAGAATTGCCAAGCTTGATGTTTCTAGTGTTGCATCAGATACAGAGAGATTGGAGCTGAAAGCTAACACATGTCTAGAAGCACCTCTGCCTCACAGATCCGTACCCGAGGTAAATTCTCTCTTCATCCTTCATGTGTCTAGCTTAAAAAATAAAAGGAAGTTCTTATTTTATGAGATGTTTGAAAAAGTGTGCCCATACATGGTTTGGAGATTTTAATGTGTGCAGATTTTGTGAGTTATCTAAAGAATACTTTCCAACCCTTGATTAAAATAGCCATAATTCTTACTAATTTGTGTACTGAAAAGTCTTAAAATTTTGTTCTTTGTACATCACTTATGGATGCTGATGGAGGTTGAGTATTTGGCTAGATGGACACTTTGTGGTGATACTTCTGAAGTTTGAAGTATAGAAGGAAACTTTTGTGTATTCTGAGTCAATTTTATCTAGAATTTCTTCTGCTT
>VZTO01019893.1:3361-43875 GCA_013400615.1 Syrrhaptes paradoxus | reverse complement strand
TTGTAAATATTTCTCTCCTTTTACTACACTGAGTAAGGGCCAAAGTTACTAACAGCCTGAATCGACCCATCATTATCTTAAACAATATCCAAAAGTGTCCCCATTCATCTTGTACAGACCATGATCTTTGAAATTAGTAGAGACCAAGGATCAAAGTCCAGAACCAAAGGTGCATGAAGTCTAAATAATACTAGGCACCAACTTTGTCCCCACATAGAGGACAGCCATCCTTTCCTCGCAGCAGTGAGTGCTCAAGTTGGACAAAGACTGTGGCTACTTCAAACCCACAAGATACTGTTGATCTCAATGTTTTTTAAATACAAGTTTGACTCAAGCCATTCAAGACCTGGCATTGAAGATTACTATTCTCACCTCAAAAGCCAGGAGGGAATGAGATTCATGTGTCCTGAGTGGTGCTAAGGAAAAGTCAGTTGTCCCTTGGAGAGTTAGATCAGTTCCTACTGGCCTGAGTCTAGCTTTGATGCATTAAGTGACTTCATTCCCTAGTTTATTTTGACTGTCTCTTTGCAGCCTGTGTTTTTAGATACTTATCCTTTATTAGTTCACTTATCATAATTACTGCTGCATTTTGGATGGTATGCTTTAACTACTCCCCTGACACCAGAGTTCAAGCATGAAATTGTCTCTGTGAACTCTTTTTGGTGTACATCTTCCTTAAATGTTTTATCCGAGTTCTGAGATGTGCTTACTGTTGTTTTCATTGTGTTTCCATCATGTTTGTGTCTTTCCCTCATTTTGCAGTCTTTATGGTTCTCAGTTAAGAAACTGAGAGGGGATAAAAAAGGAAAGGATAGGTGTGATTTGCAATCTTAAAGAGATTTTTAAGACAATAAGAAATCCCTACAGTTACCCAGTCTGAATTTACATATGCATCTGAAAGTTATGTGACTAACAGGATTGCTTATGACAACCTTCCTCAGACCTACCAAGCAATGTAATGGTGATGCCAAAATGATTAAACCAAGAGGAACAGCTGTGAACCAAAGCCAGCCCAAAATTCCAAACCCAGAGCCAACCCTAAGGAAAAAAATTGTTTGAAACACTAAATTTACAGACTTTAGGTCCTGGAACCTGTTCATTATTGAAAAAAACTTTGTCAAAGGCATATCAAAATTGGAGAGCACCTCAGAGCCATGTTAAGTGATTAAACTCTTGTCTTTTCTGAAGTCAATGAGACTTTTACCACTAACTTAGTTGTGCCACCATTTCTTTCCTTGTACTTTTTTGTACACACACTGATACAGTTTTGAAGAAACGTATCTATTCTGTGACAAACTGTGAGCTGACAGAGCTCATGGCTTGGCTTGGCTTTGCTCTAGAAGTGAATTCTGTGCAGTGGTAGCTCTTCTATCCCGTGGGAATATTGTACCTCACTGCTTAAAATCTTTATAATAAAAGGTAGGAGATAGTACAAATAAACTCAGTGATGCTATTAGGTCAGTCAAAAAATAACTAACTCTTCAAGGATGACTGGACAGTGGCATGTATCTGTACATCTTGTTCGCTTTTTTGTTTTTTGTTTTTTTTTTAATTGCTAATTTCAAAATGCATCTATTTGTCCTGTGAGTGGATATGTTTGGCAAAGAAATTACAAGCAGCTACCACCGAGCACAGCTGTTCATTGTCATCGATGGCAATGAATATAATCAGTCCAAAGCAGTATCACTCCTCTAAGGGGAAAGTATATTTAGCTATCATTCAAAATCCTCAGCCTGATATCCTTGATAGTTCAGTAACTCACTGTTTTTGCCAGTGGGGTTGATGATAGAAGTTTCTTTGTTGTGATGGATGCATTTGCCATTACTCACCATACCGGTTCTCCCCTCCCCTCCAGCTGTTTGACTGTGGTACAATATCCAAAACCCATGAATCTTGCAGTATCCTAGCAGCCCGGTCTGTAACATTCCAGCTTGACAAAATTAGAGCTAATAATTTAAACAAGCTAAAACATCAAATGGGAAAGAGTCAAGGGAGACTTTTCATTAGAGACATTGACTATTGGGAAACCTGGGAGATAGATGGTGATCCAGTAATCATCCTTGTCAAATCAGAAAATGTCAATATATTGACTGCATCATTATAATTTAATTAATTACAGCTGCATCTCCCTAGATATTTAACTTATAGCTTGATATTAGGACTTGCTTTTCTTGCCAAAAATATGAGGTTCTGTTTCAAGGCCCTCAGAAGTTTGTTTTCTTTGTGGTTTTTTTTTTTCATGATGAAGTGCATGTTTTGCAAAAGGATGCTGACCTGGAAAATAAATCTCTGCTTATCCATGCAAACAGATACAACATCTCTGCAAATTTCCAGTCTGCCCGCTACTTCTGAGATATTTCTGTGAACTGAAGCTAGAAGAAAAAGGGCTTTGCATCTATTTCCTTGGAATCAGAATGACAATATATCCCACGATGTGACAGAGTCTAATGACTGCATTTGTGATGTGCCTGTTAGTAAGCAATGAACTAGGCTGGGAAAGCCAATGTAGTCCACACGATACAGCAGGTGATCACAGCTTTACAGAAAAATTAATTTCAATAATCTAGAAATCAAGCACAACATCCCGATAATATATATATATAGTAATTACAAGATGGGAGTTGTTATTGCCGTTGTTTTAGTGAACGTTGTTTTGATTTATTTGGTTAGTGTTGTTATGTTTGATAGAAATTATGTCTGATTTTTGTATCAGCTCATCACTGATTTATTTCATATTATACATATTTATATGTATTAGTGTCCTCTTATACATATACTGAAATACTGGCACAGGAGGATTAGCCATCTCTTGTTTTATCTAAAGCCAATGGATTTTCTACTTTTATCATTGAAGGTGTCCTCATAATTAGTCTGCAGTAAATAGGATTAAATCTGATATTGGATCATATCTGCTGGTACATCTGAGTAATCATTAAGAAGTCCAATGCTGTTAGGCTTCTCCAGCTAACTTGTCTTTATTTCAATCATGTAAAAAACTTCCTGGAGAATAAAACAAGAACACATCATTCTCTAATGTTGGAAGGTGTAGGTCTTATACAGGTGCACATGATTTTAACTATTTTTGCACAAGCGACACAATTAGCACATAATTATGTTTTTTTTGTATTGTGGGGTTTTTAAAGTAGAATTGTTTTCAGTGTTTGATTTCAGGTCCACAGTGAAACACAAGAAGATCAAGAATTTTTAATTGCCAGGTTCAGCTGTGAAGATCACGTTGCTTCATGGTTCTGCCTCAGCAAAGAGGGTCACATTAGGAAACTGTCTCAAATCACCACTTAACTACACACTCCCTCATCTGGGATTCATTCACACCTTCTTTCACCTGAAGTATATTTACATTTCTTGAAAGCTGAGTTCAGTTAGACTGTAACATTGATAACTTCTTCACGAGCAGAAACCATCCTCAACCTTAGCTCTGTGCAGACAGAAACCACAAGGTCTAAATTGAAAATCATCCCTTTCTCCCCAGTATAAATGCCGGACAATCCTGTTTGCTGGCAGAGGAAGAGAACGATTATCCTTTGAAGGATGCAGCCTAAGAAATCACAGCCATGCAAACAGTTCGATAGCAGAGGGACCAGGGGTTTAGAAAAACATATACATAATTCATTGTCTTGAGTTGCAAAACCTCACCAATGCACATATTTCTGCTTCCTGATCACTACCTCTTGAAAAAAGCTCATATAAACTGTTTCATCCCTAAAGCCAGGGACACGACCACATTGAGTCAGAATGTGGTGTGCAACAGAAGCTGAATAAAGACACTTTTTGCCTGTGTTGAATTTGTATCTGACTTGCATTGTGTGTTTTCAAGGAATAGTAAGGCAGACACTTCTGAATCCAGATCTTTACAATAACACCGCCCGTCCCTTTCATCAATCTTTTAATATCTCTGTCTCTTCTTTCTTTTTTACAATATGGTACAACTTGTACAATAATAATAATTACCTCACAAGAAAGATACGAAGCTTAATTAAATAAAGGCTGATTATCAGAAACTCAGAGCATGTGCAGAGCCTGTTTGCTATAGCTTTTCTGCTGTTAAGCTCTTCTGCAGATCAAGCCTGGGCTGTACAAGGAGTGATATGAATCATCTGTATCAAAAGAAACATGACTCATTCAAGGCAGAGCCATCCAAGACCACAAATGAAGCATTATTTTGATAATGAGAGATTTATAGAGGAGACACAGGGAGAAAGATCTCCTGGTTCTTTTAACCTCGCCCCTATCCTAGGCCCCTACACAATCTCCTTAAAAATGTACATAATCTTCACTTGAACATCTTGACTGCAAAGGACTAGCCAGCAATTCGTAGAAGATAGAAAGCAGATGAGTCTCAGTCATTTTTACACCTAAACTCAAACCAGACTTCACCAAGTTCCTCTAATGTTCTTTTACTGCTGGTTGCAAGCTGGGACTGGAAGTGGAAATGCCAAGGCATCCCAAAGATAGGCAGCATTTGTGATGGGATGAGAAGCAGATGTTGAAGAAATCTCTGCCAAGATGATCTTCTCACAGAAATATCAGATCTTTTCTGCACAATTCAAGTCCAAGGCTTCAACAGACAGGTGCCTGCAGCCTCCACTCCAAAAGAGCTCTTTTCATAACACCTCTTGTGTCATATCCAACAGCTCCATAGTCCTTTGAGAGCATCTCAAAGGGATCATGAACTACACATGAGTCACTGACTCAAGTCTCCAGTGTACCTTGATTTTATCTGCCCAACTGAAGATATGTTAAATGAGACACACAATTTAAAGTACCGGTGCTCAGCATTTCTTTGAAAAACAAGACCCTTTCATTAGTCACCTTTAAAATTTTCAAGGAACCTCAAGAGAGTAGGAGACGTAGTTTTCAAGGAAAGGCTTTTGTGATCCTCTGAAATTCCCACCTTTTATCCAGAGTGTAATCCTTGAGAGCAGCACTTTGCTAACCCACTGGATTTCAGCATGGTTTAATTGATGCTGGGCAGCTTTGAAAAGATCCTCAGATGGCAGGGACACAGAGAGGCAACAATTATAATGCAAGTGTGGAGTTGAGATGGGAACACAATTCATCCCACTCCTGTATCACTACCTTTCCTTTTGGTCTTAAATAAAATGTTGGACCTGAATCCTTCATATGCTTCAATTTCCATGTCTTACCACTGTCGGTAACATCCAGTTGTGAAGATAACTACACTGAAAATTGTCCAGCTTCTGGGGTGAGAAGTAACTAGTAATTCAAACATGGTCAAATAGGTACTTCCAGAGAGCTGGTTCATCTCAGCTATGTTAAATTCTTATTTTAAGCCTAATTTTCTCAGGAATCACCTGTCTTCTTCACTACATAGAAAGGGAATCCAGAACAATCTCCTTAGATTAAGACTTTTAACTTGCAGACACCTAAATTCCACCTTAAAAAAGCACTGAGGCATAATTTAACATTTTTAACTCTAACCAGAAAGCTGGATGCAAGCATCTTCCAGCAGAATATTTACAATAAGATTTTTGTTCATTAAAAACTACATTCTTTTTAAGAAAAAAAATAACATTTTTAAGAATTAATGTATTACATTTCACATCTTATGGATCTGCAAGGATCTAATAGAATACAACACTTTGACTAAAGAGGTTTTTTAAGGGCAGTCAAAACAAATGGATATTAAATGTAGATACCGTAAACACATTCATAAAAATATTATTCCTTTTTACGTGTGTACTGTCTTTATTGTTGTCATATATCTGAGTATTAGCATTTTTCCTCTAACTCTTACAAAACCTCAGAGTGCTTTACAGTGATTAATTAATTAATTATAGCTCAAGCTCGTTCTCTTGGATAGAAAACTACCTGATGGGTTCCCTGAGGCACAGAGTCCCTTATGGTTAGAGAACAAGTGGGTGGAAAAATTAAATCTTTTTGCCTCCTGCTTTACCCCCAGGAAGACGCTGACATAGTGCAACACAGGGCTCAGGCTACACAATTTTTCATCCCAACCTGGTTGACCAGTTACTTGTGGATATCTGAGGTTACATGTCCCCATGGCAGCTGATGAAAGCACATGGTTTTAAAATAAATAGATACATGACTCCCATTAAAGCCAAAAGGAACTTGGAGACTAACTTAAATTTCATTTCTTAAAGAACCGGAGATTTCTCAAAAGATTTGAGGTGCTTGTGTATTTAAACTGGAAGAGGGAAGATTTAGACTAGATTAGGAAGAAATTTTTCACTGTGAGGGTGGTGAGGCAGTGGCCCAGGTTGCTCAGAGAAGCTGTAGATGCCCCATCCCTGGAGGGGTTCAAGGCCAGGCTGGATGAGGCTTTGGACAACCTGGGCTGGTGGGAGGTGTCCCTGCCCATGGCAGGGGGTGGCACTGGATGATCTTTTAAAGTCCTTAACCCAAACCATTCTCTGACTCTATGATTCTTATATTTCTGAAGGACACATGAAGCTCATCTAACTAACACTGATGAACGGTGGCACTGATCACACTTAAGTCTGTGTTAGACACCTGGACCAAACCAGCTCTCCAGCTTTCTGTATGGGCTCTGTGCAAAAGAGGTAGGAATCTCCAAACAATGATTCATTCAGTCCTAAAACTGATTGCTAGTTGATTAACCAGGACTAGGTGTCTAGTCTATAGACAACCACCATGAAGTGAGCTTAATCCCTTCATAAACAGTCAGCTACTGCTGTAGTGCAAGTCTTACCCAAAATAAATCAGTCTCTTTTAGTACCAAGTTGACCAGGCCAGTTGTTTCAAGCCTAAATAAACATCTCCAGTAACAACGAAAACCAAATGTGAGAATTAGCAACATAAACACTCATTTTGATGAAAAAATAAATCCCTGTTTTCTAAGGCTGTTTGGCTTAAATCAAACACCCAGCTAACCTTTGAACCAGCACTGGGAAGTTTCCATTCCAATGAGAGCTGTAGAAATTCATGCCAACAACCTACACTCTATCCCCAGTTGGCAGGAGGTTGGCAGGGATACAAAAAAACATGTTAACACTGATGCTTTTTTTCTATATATACAGTAAACCTTGTGTGTATCAACACACTTGTTTAAACAGTTGGGGTTTTTTTAATCTGACTCACAATCTTCATGAATACATAAAAAGTTCCAGATGTTAAAATGTCCCAGGACATGCATTTTAACCAACTTTGTTCTGCATTTGTAGCCTGACATGCAAAGGGGGCATATTGATTAGAATTACTGGCATACTTACTGCTTGAGTTTGCCTGCTTCCTACTGAGTGGTATTTGCCATGGAATGACTAGACTTTGTGCTATTTATTCCTAGCACGGTGCTCTTGGGATCTTGGATGCTTTGGAAATTCCCTTTGCATCAGTAGCTGGAGAGTTGAAAAAGGAAGAAAGAAAAAAAAGAGGGGGGAAAAAAAAAACAGTCTGAGACTTCACAGGTGCAATAAGGGAGGTTGAGGGTCAGAAGAGAAAAGAGTGAGACAGAAAATTTGCTTTCTCTACGATTACAGGTGCTGATCAGATAATGCACCAGTCTGTGCTCCGCTGCAGTTCACCACTGGCATGTCCATTGCAAAGCCCGTCGCGCCGGTGCAAAGTCACTGTTTACTTTAACTCTTACTCGTTATTAAATTTAAGACTCAGAATCCCCTGTAGCCATTTGCTTTTATTAACAGTGAGCATGTGTGCATCGCCAGAAAATCCAAGGCCTGGGAGAAATAGACTGCAAAACGTTACAGCTCCAGAGCAAGTGCATTTAGAAGCAAAGGTATCCTGGATGATTTGCATGGGAATTATCATAAAGGCTTAGTGGAGCTTAAAAAACACATTTTGTGACTGTTTCTGACTTTGCTTGCCTTGATGTTATACCGGTACCACTTTGCTGATTTCAGTTTAGCTACTTCTGGATAGAAATAAATAAAGTTTAGGTGTATTTTTCTGAAGTGCCCTCATTATTCTGTTTTTTAAAATGATGAAGCACTTAATTCTAGATCCATAAAGGTTTGGTGAAGCTTGTGCTCCTCTGTACTTAGACGGAGATTTTGGAACATTATCCAGACCATTGACTGCAAACACCCAAAACAGGCATCACAAAGAGCAGCAGGTACTCACTCAATGGCGCAACCCAAATGCTGACATTCAGGCTACCTGAGAAGTCAGAAGGCACCATCAAGACTGACAAAGAGCTCTCCAGGGACCGTGTATGTTTTTCACCCTATGACTTTTCAGTGCACAGTGCACACATGATGGCAAGAGCAGGAGTATTCCATCCCAGCGCACAAGACAGCTGCAGAGCTTTTTTCCCTCTTGTTGCCCTGGTCCCATATATTTTTTGCATTCCTCCCTGCAGAACAGCTTATGCCTGGTGATAGGAACTGAGAATAATTCCCTATTTCATTCCTTTTCTTCCTGCACCCCAAATCTTGGGCTACAGAATAGTAGGGCGTTTAATACTTGGAAAACCCAGAGGTACCTCTGTGTTGAAAACAACATTTAAGTGCCTTAACTTCTAACTCGATCTTACCTTTCTTTATCTCTGAATGATACTTTTTGTATCTGCATGTCTGGTTTCATCTGGCACTGAATTGTAGGCAGTGCCTAAATATAGACATAGGGTTTAGGTTTTATCCAAGTGGTGGGAATGTGGCCTCTCCCCCCCATTAATTTGGCTGATAGTGGCAGAGAAAGGACAGATGAAGGAGAATATTGTAGCAATATAATTAATGTTTAAAGACTGAAGGTGTACTTGAGTAGTTCAAAGCCTTTGGCTTCCTAATATTTAGATTAGCAATCCAACCTAATGCATCTCAAACACTAAAGCAATTATTTGGATTGGAGATGATAACCTGGAAGTACAGGAAGAGTGAATTCACTTCACCTAACTTTAGCCATCAGAAAGTTAGACATCTGTCTACACTATTTAATCAGTTCCTGTTACAGTCAGTGACGAAAAATGCAAACCTTTAGAAATGGTCTGATCCATCCTAGAACAAGTGAGATGAACTACTCTCTGAAGGATCCTGTCTGCTTCCATTGACTATTGAGAGATGATCAACAGCTTAGACAACTAGCTTAGATTAGGTACCTACCGTCTAGACATGTAACATTACATGAGACTAATCTACCCCCCAGATATTCCGTATCTCTTTAGAAATCTCATGAGTGTTGTTGCAGTAACAAATACTGCTTTTTCATATTTATGCTTCCCAGAAGCAAGTTTTGATTTGCTAGCATGTCTTTTTTTCTTCAACAATGATTCATTGTCATTCTCCTTTTCCCTTGTTTGAACACAGGTATATATGTATGCATATGCATATACATAGTATACATATGAACTAATTGTACCTGCAAGTGTTATGCAGCACGCATGTATTTTATGCTGTTTGGTTTTGTTTGGTTCCTTACAAACAAAAAACTGGGAAACCTGACAAAGTCTCCAAGTTTCTGCATCTGAATTCTCGTCATGGTGTACATTTTGCATTAACTCTTGACCATGGGAAACTTCTGGAATTTAAAAGCTTTACCAAATTGTTATTAATTTTATATGCTTAAGGGTTATTTTAAAACCACAGTCTCCCAGGTGCTGTAGTTAGCTTGTCCTGAGATACTTAAGTCATGTTAACCTTTGAGCCTGTCTCCTCTTTTCTTCTAAACTTAGTCAGCTGAGGCTTTTAAAGTTCATGCTTAAAATTAACCTCTTGTCTGTTGAGTCTTATAAACATCCTAATCTATAGCTCGTGGTTCTGACCAACAGTGAGTAACTGTCAGCTGCACAGATGAAATAATCAGCTTTTTTTCTGAAACCAGAAAAGTAAAAGAAAAAAAAAAAAAAAACCAAACAATACATCTATAATCTCTTTATATCCTAATAATATCAGATGGACTTTTTTGCAGGAAAATAAATTACCAGATAAATAGCTTGCTTGGATACTAAACAGATTAGCCCTTCATGACATTTAAAGGAAGAAAACTGCTTTGTAACAGGAAAATTATTTTTCTATCTCCTATCTCACCTGGTGCATTTCCCTTCCATTCTACTGATAATTTCAACATACTTTTTATGAAGAGCAAGTCCAGACCCCATTATTGTTCCAAGCTCTGACATTCACATAGGAAATGAAAAACTGCCCTAACCATCCTTCCTGCTCATAAAGTCCTGGAAGAGGTGGATAAGACCACAGAATCTTTTGACTTAGGGTACAATTTTTTTTTCTGTATTTGCATAAATCCCCCAGGCAGGCAGGAAGAGACAATATTTCAAACCCAATTCCAAATATTTCATTTGTAGCGGTTATCTCATAATTACAGAGCTGCTGCCAATTAGCAAAAAGAGAAACCTGTAGAATAATTTTGTGCTGTTAGATATGGAGGAAGGGATGGGGCTGATGGGCTTTAACATATATCGTATATAGATATACAGTCCTGAACAAAAACAGACAGTCCCACAGAGTGACCATTGATTTCTTTGCCTGGAGGGTACACATACCATATACACATCGATCGAAACACCTTTTCCCCATGAAGATGTTTTCTGTTGTGGGACAACCACTGTTGCCACAGTGATTTAATAGAGCAATGCAGTATTGTAGGCAATATGATGCACAGGCTTTATTCACCCGCCAAAAATGCACTGAGAATTTCGAGATAATGTAATTATCTTTGGCAGAGGATTAGTGTCCGCGTGCAGAACTTCCCTGGAAGCCTGATGGATGTAGAAAAAAAAAAAAAAATTTTTTTAACGTCACCTGAAAGACAGCATCTGCGATAGCAGACACCACAATGTCATGTGGGTTCAGAGTACAGTGAGATGAAGAGGATTACCCTTGGTCCATCTGCAGCTCCCGTTGAGAAACTCCCTCTTAAAACACCTCAGACTCCCTGTTCCCTCACCAGCAGATCAAATTTTGTGATTTAAGGCCATATCTTGTTCTTGAAGGCTTCTAACCCACTCATTTGCTCTTTTGCAGATGTGTTACTTAGGTTTGCAGAATTGCTAAAAAAACATGATGCTCAAGTCTTTTCCAGATGAACATGAGGCCATGGTAAAAAGAGGATGGGGCAAGAGGCAAAACTGAAGAACTCTTCCACTTTCATAATATATTCACCATTTCTGAATCAGACATGTCCTGTGATATCTCTCTAAATAAAGAACCTCTACAGCTTTTCTTGCAAGTGCAAAATTGAATGTGTTTTTCATCACCCAAACCCTGTCTCTGTACATGAGCTCAGGGTTCCTTTGAAAAAGTGTCTGCTGGCTTTTTGGCCAAACAAAAGTGTAAAGGATGATCTCACCCAGTGTAAAAAGTCAGCTCTTCTCAGGCTCAGGGATGAGGAAGACACGTCTCAAAGCACGGTTACATGTACAGCAGGTTACAAGTGAAGCTGCCAACGTGCACGCAAGCACATGGGCTCTAGCTTTGCATGGAGATTCAGTGTCAGAAGGATGAGCAAATGTAACCTTCAGTGTCACCTCAAGGCTAACCCGAATGAACAATACAAATTATCAACAGTTGATGTACGAGATCCCTAATGTAGAAGAAATACCATGTCACCACTGCTTGACAGCCAAATCACTTATGTTCCAGTCCCAGAGCGCTTGAAACGAGCTGGATCTCTGGATGGAGTTGGATAAGAGATGGGGAAACTGTAGTTTCTTGGTACTCCACATTCTATAACTAAGTAGGTTCATCCCTGCAATGGGGATGCTGAAGATCAGATCCAGTACAAATTTGATGACTGCAAATATGTCAAAGCAGGGAGGATAAAGACTCCTGCCCGTTAACCTTCACTAAAGAAAGTTTGCCTGGGGGTGTTTCCAGCCTTACCTACAGTGATGGGTTTTCTGCCTACTAATTCACTGTCCCTTTGTGATTAGAATAAGAATTTGACTTGGTTATTTACAAAAAGCCTTATTTTTCCATATAGATTCTACAAGAAAGGTTATTTACATTTGACAATAATAAAATCATATTCTTGAAAGAGATCCTATGACCCACTGATTCTGACCCATCCCCAGTGACAAAGGTGGGTCCTCCTCTAGGAAAATTTAAGGAACGTGTTGTGTTACTTTAAGAGGGCAGCGATGTGAATCAATTACTTTACAGTGGACAACGCTGAGGCAATTAAGGCCAGGCCCTGGTCTTCCTGAAATCAATTAGAATTTTGCTACTGATTGAAACGAAGGCTGAATCAGACTTCATAACTACTTTTCTGAGTACTTTAATAGCCAGCCCTGTGTTTTTATAATGGCTGTATTTAAATGGTTTATTCATTTAACAACATCCTTTCTCCTTCATTTATGTTACAAATAAACAGAAATTGTTAAGCTGATGCCTAAAAAGAAAAAAAAAAAAAAAGTAAATATTTTCTACAGTAATAACTGAAAAATAGGATTCACCTCTGGCCCTGTATTTGTTAAGGATAATTTGAGTCCAGTAATTTTTATTGCATTCACTATAAAACAGACCACACACTAGTTTCTTTTAGAAATTATTAATCAGGGCTTTTAAAACATTTGCATGGCTCCTAGGACCTGGAGCACCTTAGGATGGGTACGTACTGAAGAGGCTCACCACTTTCTCTCCTGATCTGTTTGAAAAAATACAGTTACTGGGCACTGAAGACATTGTCTACTGCCAGCCTGACACCAGAAGGTGTGATATTGTCTGCTATTGCATCAAAGCTATTGAAATGAAGAGTAATCTGCCCCATATGGATACTGATATGACTAGATTGTGCCATTTGGGCCTGGTGCCAAGTACGTGGGGTCTGATAGCTCCAAGCTGTCTGCTATAGAGGATGGACTTATAACTCTCTATGTTAGAAATATCATTTGAGTTTCCTACTGTTTCTGTTCTTTTTTTCTCTTCTCTTTTCCTTTCTTTTCTATTTTCTTCTCATTTCTTTTCCTCTCGTTTGTTTTTTTTTCTTCTCTTGTCTTTTCTTCTATTTTCCTTTCTTTTCCCTTCTTTTCTCTTCTTTTTTATGTCCAGAAAGGATCACCAGAATAGACACAACCTGAGATTTTTTTCTTCTTTCTTGTGAAGCTTTTCCAATGACTTTTCCATGTCTCCATGCAAAACGACAGTTGGCTAAATGTCATCCTGCATGTCTTTAAATAGACTATGAAAGCAAAGAAAAAATAAAAAACAGGGGAAAAGAAAAAAAAGCAAGAACAATTCAAATCAGGAAATTAAGATATAGAATAATATAATTAACAAACAGAGAGAAGATTAAGAAATTGCTTAGTTTTTTCACGTTTCATTTCAAGTTAGTGGAAGGAATGGAGGAATCAAGATGGAAAGGCCAAGAAATTCTTATGGAGCAAGAACAATTCGCTTTTGCTTAGATCAAGGCCATGCTCAACCTCTTCTTTGTGCACTAGAGCAATGAGTTAGTTAATGTTGGAAAGCAAGCCAAGTACCCGTTGTTCTATACAAATGCTAAAGGCTGTTGTTATCATGTGAGAACTGCCGCTCCATCAACCTTACAGGATCAAAAGGGAGCCTT
Source organism: Syrrhaptes paradoxus (assembly GCA_013400615.1). Taxonomy (NCBI): domain Eukaryota; kingdom Metazoa; phylum Chordata; class Aves; order Pterocliformes; family Pteroclidae; genus Syrrhaptes; species Syrrhaptes paradoxus. The sequence continues at coordinate 30,378 of VZTO01019893.1, read as the reverse complement.
TGCTTAAGGACTCTGCCAAAGCAAGGTCTGTAAATGCAACACATGGTGTCAAACCATGGGTCGTGTCCACCCTGTGGGAAACTTGTCGGTTTTGCAGCCTACAGGTTAGCCAGGGAGATTGAAGGGAAGGAGGGGATCCTGTCCCTGTTGTTAGTGAGGCTGCCAAAAGCTTCTGCTGCAGTTTACACCTCCAGACACCATGGGGGGAAAAAACACCTCACAAATTTTCATCTGGTGAGTGCATCAGGAAGGCCTCTCCCTGTCTCACCGTCACCATTCACACACAGAGTTATGGTCTCTAATAACCTTTCACATGTCCTGAGAACCGCCTGGCCAGTTCCTCTCTTTTCCCCATAATAAGAGAGAGCAGAAGAAACTTTGCAGTTTATGGACACAATCATCTCATTAAAACCTCACCGTGGCTTCCAGGAGTTTTAATAAACCAGCTGGTTAATCACAATAATATCCCTCCCCCCCTTCACTTTATGGAAAGATCCTGTGGTCAGGAAATATAAAACTCTCAACACGTTGACCACAGCAAGGATTACAGCCTCATGCAGTGACACTTTTCCAACTGTAGATCTTGTGTGCTGCGCAAACCTCAAACAACCTCATAAACAAGTTTGAAGCAGACCTAACACCGGGCTTGCCAAGGAGAACATCAAGAGTGATTCTGTTAATGAGGTCTGGCTGGAGCTGAAACACCTCTCCTAAGTGTGTTATTTTTAATCAAGTCATTTCCAGCAGGAACCTTGCTAGAAGTGTGCAGTGACTCATTCCTTAAAATTTACACTCGAAGGCTCCAGTCTTGGGCCACTGATGTCACTGAAAACTTTAGCGGTGACGGATGGGTGTTGAATCAGACACCATGGGCTTGACATCAATGACTTAACACCCACTGACCAGACTAGAATCCATGTCCTTCAGCTCTCAGACCTCAGAGAGAAGGCTGGGAGCCCAACCCAAGGGCTCACCTCTACAAGAGATAAGTTAATAACAAATCAGAGAACCATTCTTGCATTGTGTCACCACCATCTTGAGCTGAGCTGAGCTGAGCTGACCTGCCTGGGGCTCACAAGTGGGACGCTCCTGAGCACACCAAGGTGGTGCAGTCTGGCAAACGTGCTCTGAGCTGAGCAGGGTGGGTGAATGGCAAGTGTTATCACAGCCAGTTCATGAACATTATTATTCAAAGTGTGGCTGAAGTAAGAGATGCTTTGGCTCAGGAAGAAGGAGATTTAAGATTAGTGCCTTGCTCCTCTTGAAAGATTTCAGCGCCCATCTCCCAACAAAGTCCATTAAACCACGAGGCTACTTTAGGAAAAAAAAAAAAAAAAAAGTGTGTTACTCCCTCATGCTGTGATTAAGCCACTGTGAAACCAGGAGTGAGGAAATAGAAGGGAGAATGATTTCCCTTTGGGCTCCTATTTCACATCCTAGACCTGCCTCCATACTACAAATGGTGGCTAGTGTTAAATGTGGAGACTGCATTCAAAGATCCTCTGCTATTAGTAGACCTTACGTGTTCCTCCCATCAAAGCCTATGAATGAAAGCAGAGCAACATCTGAGATGGTGTTAGAGCAAAGTGGATGAGGTGAGCACATCTATAACTCTAGAAATACTGTGAAAGTTGAACTCGTGTCTTACCTATTGGGCCACAAAAGCCAAATCCACCTAGGTCAAACATGCTACAAGTTAAATCCGCTTATGCAAAGAAGCACAGGACAAGGACAAAGGAAAGTCTACAGTAGTAATGAGACTGATGGGGAAGTGCAATTCTGTGCATCTGAAGACCTCAAAGTGCTTCATAAAAGGCAACTTATATCTCCTTTGAGTCCTCTGGGTCCCTGTCAAGTCCATTGAGGAACAAAGACGTAGAGATGATATTCATCCAGCCTATCTAGATACTCATGTCAGGATGGCCCGGTCAGCATCTGGAAGAAGCTCTCTATCCATATAGATATATACAACTTAAACAGGTGCCTACATTATAACAAGTCAGATTAACTTCAGTCCCTTAGTAAACCACTAGAATATGTCTCTCCATCCCCATTTATGTGTATAAAATAATGAGGGATGAATCAGCTGTTCCAGCAGAGCTGAGAAAAGACTGCATTTCTTCCTCACTCCCATGCCATGTCTCTACTCACTGAGCCACTCTGTTTCTCTAAAGGTTTTCTACTGGAAATTTACTATTTCTGGATAATGGTTCCCACGTAGTTAATTAAAGACCCCATGTAGCCAATTTTATTCCAGAATTCTGGAATAGCTGTTCTGGTAAATTCTAAAGTGTCAAGAAGCCCTAAGGCATGTGAAGAGAAGTGTGTGCCTGTCTCAGTGAGAAGCTGTTAAAAGGAAGGTGAAAATAATAAGAAACTTGCGTATATTGGTAAATGGCCATGAGAGTGTTGCTGGTAGCATCATTTTAAATCATTCTGGCACACAAACAACGAGAGCTGCACAACTAGTTTGGAGGGAAAAGAAGGATTGAATTAATTCAACTTCTTTTCAGATTCACACATGGTCTTCAAGGTTACAATTTAGTCATTATTTGAATTCACATTCCAAATAATTTCTTCGAGACATCTCGGTCTCAAGTCTATGAGCTGTTCATCGTGTATGTTTGATATATGAAAATAAAGCTGGGCTAATTAGCTCTGATTAGATGCATAGTTTATGATGTGTTAGCTCTTTGCCTTGATTGGATTAATTTAGTTCTCAGAAACACATGTGAAAAAAAAGTATTTGAAAATACCTCTGCCACAAACATCCACTAACAGTCATTGGAAATTACTTGTTTGTACAAACTTTCCTTTAGTAAACTTACAGGCTAAACTATACATTAAAAAAATAGTATACTGAGAGTATGAACACAGAAAAATATATGTATAGTATTTTATTGGCATAAGTAGTCAATGTTTTGTAGACTGGCCCATTCACTACTGGGTTCGTTAATTACATCCACTAATTCTGTAGTCCTCGTTCCTGGTACCAAGCACTTACGCACGTTCAGCTACAGGAGAGTCAATGAGATTGTTTGTGCCTTTGAACACACCAGCAGAAGGGCTATCCCAGCTAACACTGGGTTTTAGAAAACCCAGACTATGTTTTGATTACTCCCCCTGTGCTCACCTCTCACACCTCTTGCTCCAGACACATGGGTTTGCGGACGATCTCTTGTCCTGCTGTTGCTGCCCTGGTTTCTGGGAGTCCTCCGATCACACACCAACTCCATCGTGTATACACTCAGCCACATTCACCTTCAACTTCAATCATGCCCTCTTCCCTCCACTAACATCTACTCACTCCGACACTTTCACATTTGGTTACATACCCAACTCCTGGCATTCACATTCAGTTATGTCCAGAGTGCTACACCCACACTTAATTACAATCACACCCTCACACTCCCCATTCAGTTACACCACCACTGCTGCCCACCTCCCTCCCCCACGCTCAATTATAATCACATGTGATTAAACCTGCAATTCTGCACCTACGGTATAATCCTTCACTGGCATTCGCATCCACTTACACTCAACAGCCTTCACTGGGATGCACGTCTGCTCGTCATATTCACGCACGCATGGAAACACGAGATTTCTTCTTTCATCCTGACAGCAGAGTGTTTTTGAGTTTTTCTTTCAGCAACACAAAGAGCACCCACTTACTACCAAAGAACAGAAAGACCTTCCCAGAAAATCACCTTGAATCCCTATTTTATACCTCCTGAAAAATGTATGCTGTGGTTGTTTTTATTTTAATACCTAGGGGGAGTGAAAATCAAGGTGCTATTTCACAAAACGTTGGACATTTAAAACAAAAGACAATTCCTATCCTAAAGAGACGAGGGCTGTATCTGTCTTTCAGCTGGAAAAAGTGATGGAGATTCTTATGGAGCAATATTAAGGTCACCTATTCAATCCCCTGTTGCATCTATGGAAATCTATAAAAGAAAATTACTGATGTTCCCTAACACATGGCCAGCTATTCACCACTGCACAGACTGGCTACCGAAGCAGTCTGCAGTTTTCTGGGATGATCTGTTTGTGTAATCTCTTCTGCACGACTGCATGGCCAGCTTTTGCAGTCTGGTGAAGGTGATGTGCAGGTGAAATCTTAGAATAGCTTGGGTTGGAAGGGACCATGGAGGTCATCTAGTCCAACCCCCCTGCAGTAAACAGGGACACCTTCGACTAGGTCAGGTTGCCCAGAGCCCTATCCAACCTGACCTTGAATATTTCCAGGAACCATCTACCACCTCCCTGGGCAGCCTGTTCAAGTGTTTCACCACCCTAAGGCTAAAATATTTCTTCCTTAAGTCTTTTCTTCTCCTGAAGTCAGCAAAAAGGTTGTTTCAGTGACCACAGACCTTGCCCTTAGACCCATCAAGCCTTACTGATTACAAGACCCAGCTCAGAGGCATGTGTAACCCGCACAAATGCCAACGAGAAATCTGGGCTGCTGTGGGACTGTTTTCACCAGCTCCAGGAACACTAACCATAGTCATGAATATTAATGAACAATCAGAAAGAAAAGAGTAGAGAAAAAAAGATTGTGTATAGTCACTTTAGAGACATAAACAGCAAACATCATCTGTACCAACCCATGCACAGACACCTTACTATTTTTTCCAGTATTTAAAACCCACAGTCAGTCTGAAGCAGGCTGAAGAGGAAGCTCTGATAATCTGAAGTGATTTCTAAAGCAGGTTTTGATTTGGAAAGATAAGGCAAAGCTCTGACTAAGAAGCCAAATCTCCGATCACATATTCCTGATAGAGATTTGGACTTGATTTTTTTTTTAATCAATGTATAAAAACCCAATGAAATCCACACCAGTTCTTCTGTAGGGGGGAAAGAGAAAAACAATAACAAACAAAAAGCAAACAAATAAAAAAACCCCACAAAAAAAAAAAAAAAAAGCCAGGCAAACCAAGAAAACACTCTGCAGGATGAGACAGAGCCTATGGATAAGTGCCTGATGCCACAATAGGATACACATGGTCCGTTCCAAGATGCCTTTGCAGGGAGCCAGGCCACAAATAAAGACAGACGTGTAGTGTGGGGTTGAATTGGCCACTTTTTTATTAAATAAACAATTGATCCAGATCAAGTAACTCTAAATCATTTAGGAGGTCTTTGTCGATCCTGACCAGAACTAATACGTGCAGATAACCCGCATTTGGTCTTATAATTATCATTCCCTGCACAGCTACCACCTGTCAGAAATCCCACTTCTGGGTATCTCAGGGAGGCAGAAGAGAAGATGAGAGAGAAGATAGAAAGGGATATAAACAGGAGGAACAATCCCTTTTCATCATCCAAGTATCTTAAGCAGAGTCTGAGTCTGAACAGATACAAGTGGCAAAGGAGGGGGGACCAATCTAAGCATTATGGGGGTGACACTCCCAGTTCTGTGCTTACCCCCCTGGGTTGTGCCCAGTGTCGCATGCAGGGAGGACTGAAATGCCATGACTGCTCCTATCGTAATTCTTGATGAAGTCGACAGAAGGGGGTTAGAAAAGTAAGACAGGCAAAATTCATCCTGCTCATGGAAAGATTAAAAGACAGATCTTTGCCGCAACATGATGACATTAAAGATGTTTTTTCTAATATAAATTTTAATGCAACGTAAGGAAATCGGAGGGTGTTCCACAACAGCAGTTGTCATAATCAACAAAAATCAAAGGGCAACACAGAAAGACTGTATTCACCAAAAGCTCTTGCAAAACTCTCCTGTTTGAAGAGAGTGAGATGAGGGTTAGCCTGCTGTGAATAGTCCTGGTTGACTTGTGATTATTGTGGCTGCAGATAAGTTTTCTTGCTCCACTGTTCTTGGGTGACTTTTATAAGTCAGAGAGCTTTTGGTCAACATTTTTCAAAGCTGCTGCTGACTGCCTGCTCCTCATTCTTTATCAGGACCCCATATTCTAGCCACCTTAGAGAAGAAAACCTTTTTTTAATGATATGTTAAATGTCACTACTCCATAAGACAGTCTTATGTGTCCTACAGAAAATTGAATAATTTTGGAAAATGCAGTTTGATCCTGATGCAACTGAGATAACACCTGTGAGTTTCTGCCATATATAAGGGAAGGATTAGGGCCAAAAAAAAGAAAGATCTGGGTTCAGAAGAGTGAAAAGCATGATGATGAAAATAAGATTAGTATTATGTCATTTGCTACTAACACACACAAAAAAATTTGAATGTTGTCACTGTCTAGGAGGTATATTATTCAGCTGGTGATCAGTCAGTGCCTGAAGATGAAGGTACTGTCAAAATATGAAAAATGCCTTCAGAGTAGTAGTTTTCTGGAGACTTGATTCTGATGGACTAGTCCCAGCCCTGAGGGTCCTTCAGGATCTCAGCAGAAGTCCTGTGGCACCACTGGCATCCCAGTGCTCAGTGAACTCTCTCTTGTGGATGTTTTTGTGGATTTATACCCAAAATGATCCGGACTGAATGTTTGTAGCCGGCTCACTTCCTATGGATTAAAGGAAAGGAGAAAAAGAGCACAATCTGTGTCATTATTAAAACCAAAATGATCGTCATTTGAGCAGAGATAAACTTTGCAATAAAAAGCTCCCCATTAAGATTTAAGGTTTACACCTCTCAAACTGCGTCTGGGAAAATAGTAATAACACCGACAATAAACACAGGAGCAACAGAAAAAAAAAAAAAAGTGGAATCCCAATGCCTGTGCCCACAGTGAGAATAAAAAATGCAAAGCCTGGGCCACCTCGCCTTTAATTTCCTAACTGCTGTTTTGTAAGGCTGTGTCATGCTTCTCAGTTCAAACACGCTTTGGCTCTTTATTATTCATGGGCCTTTTTCTCAGTCAGTGGTGTTGAATAATAAAACAGCCCAGGATCAAATGGGCCAATTCTCCACGCCTGACACCAACTGCTACTGTTCGCTGGGCTCTGCCAAGCGTTGCCTCTGATAATGAGTGGGATTTGGTTAAACAGTAAATTAATGAATAATGAAATATCCAGGTTGATCAGTTAGAGAGCACGCTTGCTTTGCCCCCGGCCAAACGCTCGGGGCAGAAATTACTCTCAAACGGCACTTGCCCTGTGTGCTGTGGGCTGGATAACTATTTTTCCAGCCTATTGCTTGACAGGATGCTGGGAAGGGGGAGAAGGGAAGGGGGGAGGCTCCTTATCGCCCCGTACGGAGGGAAGAAGGGGCCGGGTTGGGGCCATGCACACCCCACTAGAAGGGGGGGAGAGGGTTGGGGAGCAGAAAGAGCTCGGCATGAGGTTGGGGAAGGACGAGGTCCCTCCTAAGTGTTCCTTTTTCCTCTCCCAACTTTAGCAGTGGATTACTTTGATCATCGGGAATAACCCGGTTTTTTTCCCCTCCCCGGTATCATTCTATTCTCGCCTTGCACTAACCTTGTCCGAGTGTTTTTCTGAGTGGGGTCCATCCCTCCTGGCAGGGCTTCTAGCCCAGACTGCAGACAAAAACCTCCCGGAGCCCTGTGTCAGGTGTTTTTTGGTAAATAAAAGAGCCTATGAAAGGCTGCCTGCATGGGATGGGGCAACAGCAAATAAACAGGGAGAGCTGGAGCAAGCAATACAGCAAGGAGAAAACAACCCTATAGCCTTCATTTTCTGCACCGGGAGAGATAAGTAGCTGTAAAATATTTCCCGCAGGTCAGTAACACGAATGTATAGATTTACACAAACACACACTTTCTATTGCTAGAAGTAGGGGGAAAGCCTTTCTTGACTTTTCACACCCATCATCCAAAATTACACAACACCCCAGCCCGGGGGGGGGGAAATGTATTGCTCCACATTGTCAAGAAAACCGCTATAATTATCACCTTTTATCCAGAAAGGAAACCCTCTGTAACCAACTATCTCTTCCCTTTTCTTTCTCTGATTATTCTTTCCAAACTTTTTAAACAAGCCCAAACTTCCCAAGCTAAGCCAGAGCAAGGAGGGGGGGGAATAAATAGGGGGAGGAGGGAGAATTGAAAAACACACTGTTTCCAAATGCGAGTTTACAGGTCGGGGCTGAGTTACTTTCGCTCGTCTCATGTCACTCCTAAGTTAAAGTTTAAAGAAATCTGTGAAGCGTAAGGAAGAAGGAGGTCCCTGCTACGCCCCAGCCATCGACCTCGTCCCCCCCTCCCCGGCAGCTGCCGGGCGCAGGGAAAGGCTCCAGGCTTCTGCTGCAGTGGCAAGGTCCCAGGAAAGGAAAATTGGAGGAGTTTTAACCATAGTCTCCTTCACTTTCTCAGTCTTCTTCACTCATCCGTCTGCACAGGGCTTTGTGAGTGTGAGGATGAGCAGCAGATGAACAGGCGCCTCTCTGGGGCAGGTTAAAGCCGAGGTCTATTTTACTCGTCAAACAAAATCATTTCCCACATTCACTACCAAATAAATGTTAATATTAAAACCCACAACTTTTCGTTTTCAAATATTTCACCTCGTTCCGTCCTGCTCGAGTCATACCTATTTTGAAGAGACTTTTAAATCCAGCCCTTTTCCGTGAAAAGCATTTATTTTTTCAAAAAATACTTTCTAGCTTCATTTACAGTTCCTCCACTACTACCCCTTCCTATTGTTCCCAGTTATTGTGCTGTGATTTCCTATACAGAGCTGGAAACAAGGTCCCTTTTTTTTTTTTTTTTATTTTTTTTTTTTTTTTTTTTTTTTTTTTTTTTTTTCCCCAGCTAAAACAGGATCCACTCTGCACCGAAATAAAACAGAGTATAGGGGAAACCGGGGCTTACTCTCGTCCTGATCGTTGTTCACAGCTTTTGGGAAGAACTGCTCCTGCAGGTTTTGGGTTTGTTGGCTTTGGGGGGGGGATTTTTTTTTTTCTTTTTTCTTTTTTTCTTTGCAGGAAACAGCAGCTTTCCGTTAAGTCACCGGGAGTTTTTCAAGAGCGAAGACTGTCAGGTGATGCTCTGTGCACCAAGAGCGAGATAAAGTACTGTTAGTGCTGGCTTCATGAGGCAAAAGATCGCCCCTGGTACTTTGACGGATTTTTACAAAGAAGAGAAATATTCACACGCATTTCATTCACCTTGGCTTTTTAAGCGAGTAAAACTGTAGATATAATTGCGATTGCACCCAGATGCTCTTTGTAAATCTCAACACGCACTAATTTATCACCTGGGAAGAACCAAGCCTTGCTGCTTTAAAGAAAATGTCCCTCTCGACCTGGGGAGAGCATCCTCCTCCCATGGTGTCAGCAGATGAAGGCTATTCCTCACACGCGCTGTTTATTTAATTAATAACGCTAATAATCACCAGCATAGCACCTCCCTGCTCTGGGGAACCCAGTGGAACTCAGGATAGTTCTTACCTTCTCTTTAAAAACACCTTGCCAAGTGTTCAGCCCTTTTTTTGTGGGTTTTTGAGAGGTTTTTGTTGTTGAGATTTTTTTTTTCATTTCCCCATCTGGGGCGATCCGGGGCAGAGAAGGGTAAAAGAATTCTTGTCTTTGAATATTCGGGTGAGAAATACCCACGCAAACACACACTCCTGTAATTTTAGTGGTGTTTGGAGGAAGGTCCAAAGTAATTGCGGTGATTTCGTAGTTGCGTGAAATTCTGTTTGTTTTTTCTTAGGTTTGGCTTTTTATATTTTGTGGGTTTTGATGGTGTTTTTTTCTTTTTTTTTTTTTTTTGTCTTCATATTAAGGAGAGAGTATAGGGATACTTTTAACTCGTAGATCCCCAGAGATTTTCTTCTTCTTCTCCTTCTCCCCCCTCCCCTCCGCCTCCCCTGCCCAAGAAAGCGTTCAAAGGCAGAGGGATGACTCGCTGTAAGGGCACAGGGCAGCCCTTCCTCTGCAGCCCCGGGGCACCGGATCGGGCCCAGGGCCCGGCTGGGGAGGGGTCGGTGGGATATGTGGAGAGTAGAGCCCTGGGCAGGGGGCAGAGCGGCGGGGAGGACCGACCCTTTGCACCAGCTGGAGTCTATTGCAAGGGTTTAATTCCGACGGCAAAAACGAGCAGCTTTAGCTTTTTTTTTTTCCTCCCCCTTAATTCATAAAAGTCAGTAGTAGTGTGCGAGTAGGACCGACTCCGCACGATGAAGCAGAGCTACGAGCAGTTGTGACACGAGATGTAACACAATGTCCTGGTACAGCTGTGCACATCCACAGACACACGTCCAGCTACAGGGGAAAAAATATGTGTGACTGTCTGTTTACGAGAGAGACAGAGAAAACAAAGGAATTCGGTGAATATCTTGGTACTGGGGATTGTTTAAGACATTTGACTAGTTCCATCATAGGGACACCAGATGTTATTTATGAGGTCTCATATAAATGTGGGCTGTACCATGCAGGTGGGGAGGGAAAAGGAGGGGGGAAGAGAAAAAAAGCAGAGCAAGAAAGAAAAGAAAAGAGTTCACCCCAAAGGGATGAAAGACAAAAAATATGTTTATGACTATATAAATCAAAGTGAAGTTTTGTAATGGAAACTAGAACTACCTAGAGTTTAAAAAAAGAGACTGGGGCAAGGCAGGAGAAGCAGAGAGAAGGTCCCCGCTGGTCATGACTGGGAAAGCAGGTTATAACACCAGACTGGTGGGGAGGGGAAGTTTTGATGAGCTATGGTACTGCTGCTGTTCATTTATTTTTAACCTTAGCTGGGGGAGAAGTTAGAAGAGGAGAAAGACCAGGAGAGAGAGGGGAGAGGAGAGAAGGAGAAGCAGGGAGGAAGGGAAAAAGGAAGGAAGAAAGGAGAGAAAGAGAAAATGAGAAAATTAGAGGGGGGAAGAGAGGAAGAGAAGAAGAAAGAAAGAGAGGAAGAGGAGAGGAAGGAAGGAAGAAAGAGGAAGAAAAAATGATAAATGAAGAAATGAAGAAAGAAAGAGAAGAAAGAAAGAGAGGAAGGAGGAAATAAAGAGAGGAAGAAAGAAAGATGGGAAAATGCAGTAGAGCAGAGGAAATCAGCAGCAACATTTCTTCTTCCCTGACACCACTGGTGTGCGAGCCACCCCCCAGGCACCTCTGGCTGTGAGCCGGGGGGAGCAGGAGGAGACCCCGAGAGGAAGAGGAGAGGAGCACACCCGCAGCTTCCCGGAGCCCTGCTCCCGGAGCAGCTACCTGTACTTTATTATCAATATATACATAGATGTGGTTTGAATTTGCAAGACTGTCGCCAGGAGCCTGGGAAGAAACTCGGGGTGAGCCCCTCCTTGTCTCGTCGGGTCCCGGTTTAAAGGGAGCCCTCGGTTTCCACAAGCCGGTGCTTCTACTGAGTTATAAAAGAGATTTCCCTGGTGCATTTTTTTTATCCTCTTTTTACATAACTGTTGCATAGTTCTTGGACAATAGAAAAACTTTCTGATTTCCCCCCCCCCACCCCCCCCCCCCCCCCAAATAACCCTCCCAGACTCCACTGGGAACTGCGAGAGCCGTTGAGAAAGGTTTCATGCAAAGCATATGCTCTGCTAAAAAGAATATCATTGGTGCGACTAAAACAAAAGAAAATAAAACAAAAGAAAACAAAACAAACTAGAAAAAAAAAAAAGCATGGCATGCAACCTGGCTTCTGGAAATCCTCTCCAGTGTCACTGGTCCTCCCAGTACTACCTGCCCGAGGGCATCACTCACCCCACACCTGCCCGCAGCTCGTTCAGAGGGGCTGGGGAGTGGAGGGCTGGGGGGGGGGGGGTGTCCCCGCAAAACCCCCGTTAAAAGGAGGAAAGGAGGTGGGGGGATTCCCTTTTCTCTTTTCTCGCAGCTCCGCTGCTCCCTCCCCCCCCACCTTGTTTTCCCCCTGCTCGGACCCCGGGTGCTGCAGCCCCATTCCCTCCATCCCTCCTCCATCCCGGGCCCCCCAAACTTGCTCCGGGCGTTTTTGCCATCACACCACGGAGAGAAAGTAGGTCACGGCTGAGTCCAAGCCTGGCTGAAGCCGAGGCAGCCGAGCCTCAAAACCTTCCCCATAAAACAGACTTTGGGGTCGTCGTTTGCAGTGTGGTTTTGTTTGGTTGATTTTTTTTTTTATTAAGATGATGATGATGATTAATTTTGGACACCTTGGGCGATCAGCTGAGTCGGCTCCTGTAGTCCAAGCTGGAAGGAGAGGGAGAAGGGAGGTAGTTTGGGAGGTGGAGGAGGGGATGGATTTTTTTTTTTTTTTTTTGCTATTCCCTCACCACCCTCCGAGAGAAATATTAAATTGCAAAAACCACCGCCTGTTCCATCCTCCTGCATCTCTCTGTCTGCCCTCTTAAACTACCTCTCTCCTTAAAAACCAACAGATAAAACCCAACCCAGACAAGTCTTCAGAGCGGGTATTTAACTAAAATAGTTCACCGCAGTAAATGCGATGCTTTAAACCGGTTTCCACCCTCAGGGCTCCCTGTTTGAGCACACGTGCGTGTTTGTTTTCAGGGTGAATGTGCAGAGGGTTAAACCGACAGTCCTTTCCAGCCTCGGATTTACAGGAAAAAAAAAAAAAATCTATAATAACTCTGAAAAGGAAAAAAAAAAGAAAAAATTAAAAGGGGAAAAAAAGGAAAAAATCCTGAGGCCCTACTCTGCCCTTCCTCCTCCTTCACCCCACCGCAGGGTAAACCCCGAGTCACTCCGGAGTGGCTCCAGGTTAGCCCCGTGGATGCGGATCTCCCCTCAACTCTTCCTCGTCAGTGTCGATTACAAACCTAAATGAAGACGATTTGGGAAGGAAGGAGGAGGAAGAAGTTATTTGGGTTTGAATATTTCCTTTTGCTAATTACTGATGCTGCAACTGCAGACCTAAAGGTAGAAAATAATTCCGCGTTGTGAATACAAATATCGCTCCCGATCTGTATATCTATATATATACATATACACACATCCACGTATACATCAGTGAAATGTACAGTAACAGTAACACAGCAGTAGGGAAAGAAAAAAACCTTTCCTGATATTGAAGGCTTACATAACATTTTCTTTTAATGGCTAATATTTTGTAAAGAAAAAGAAGATTTAGTCCTAATTCAGCTGGTCAAAGCAAAATGAAACGAAAGCTCACGTTAACATGACATGAGGTTTATTATAGGTCTGCTTAGAATGAAGAAGTGAGAGTGGTAAAAATATGGACAGTTTTGAGTCAGACAGAAATAAAATACCAACATTTCTGAGAAGCAATATTTATTGTCTTTTTTTTTTTTTTTTTAATGTAGAGACATGTCCTGAATTTCCCCAAAGCCTAGATCGGGAAAATAAACACTTCTTGGCGTTTATAAGTAAATCCGTCTGCAGAACCGAAGCAGCACCAACATTCAAAAAAACTGAAGAGGAAAACACAACAAAACACAACAATCTCTTTTTTTTTTAATTCTTATTATTTATGTAAATCAGGTCATCACTGGACAAGAAACCAATTTCTACCCATTACCATAACAGCTTGTCTATAAAGAACAGAAAAGATTCGGATAGGATACTACCTAGTCAAGCGGGATTTTTTTTTGTTGGTTTTGTTTTTTCCTTTTTTCTTTGATTTTTTCTTTTTTTTTTTTTTACTTTTTGCTTTTAAATTCCCCCACCCATTCACAGAGGTATAGATTCACAGATAAATAACCCAAAAACTACTTGCTCGCCATATTTACACATTCCCGTTAAATTAAGCATAAATAAATATATACAAACTCAATACTGAATGCCTCTCCGCATTTTTTTCTACAGGAAGAGTCGATAAACTGATATTTCTCACTGCATGGTCAGATTTTTCAAGAAGAGGAGGTGAAAGGGATCGTTTGGGGCATAAAAGGAGATTTTTTTAAAAAAAATTCTTTCATCTTTCCAGTTTCTCATTCACTTTTTCACAGCTTTACATTTGTTTGGGGTTGGTTGGTTGTTTTTTTTTTTCCTTTATTTCTCGCTGGTACACAATGTTTCGTCTCTCTCGAAGTGTTCAGGCGTTTGCCAGTGTGTTTGGGGACATTTTTTTTCTTTTTTCATTTGTTCCCTTTGTATAAGAAAATAGACTATTTGTAAAAAGCCTGCGGTCTCTCTCACACAGGGAAGCCGGAGGGGAAGGGGGAGTTTGGCCGGATCGATCTGGCAAATGCTTACGGCAGCTGAAACGAGCACCAAATTCTCCGAGAAATGTATTAAAACTGAGCCGAACAGGTCTATGTGATAAACCGGGTCAGAAAGACATGAGCAGGGGAAAGGAATAAGCCCTTTGGGCACAGCTACAGGTCTTAAAACCATCCTCCCCCCACCTCCTCCCAGCCCCAAATGGAAATTTGGGGATGTGGGGGGAGGTTGGACTGGGATGTAAAGGGACTTGAAACAGCTTCTCACAGAGAATTTCTATTAGGTGGGACAAGACACGACCCGATTTTCAATAAATCTTCGGGTTGTAAAAGGATTCCCATCAAATTGGCTTCTTGTTTCCTTCACACTTTGTGTGAATAACAACCAGGAAAAAAAAAAAAGTCAGGGAGCACAGGAAAACAAAGATCTTTCCAATGGAAAAGAGAGAATTGTTATAAGAAAAAAAAAAAAAGCTACTAAGAATGAAATCAAATTTACAGCAACCCACCTGTTTGGTTTGAAAACAAACTTTTCATGGTCTCTCCTCAAACTTTTTCCCTTGACTTAAAAAAACAAAGCTGCTGTGTTAATCCTCCTGTTTATTGATTTATGATCCTGAGGAAACCAAATCTTTTAATAACTCAATTATCAGATAAACGTCTGAGGTGCCCCACCAATACAAGTAGTGAGGTTGGGAAAGTGCAGGGGAGCAGGAAAATGCCTTCTAGAGGGAGGATGGGTTTAGTTTCTGGGGGAACTCAGTCCTCAGCACTGCTAGGAGCCCCCAGGCAAGGGATATTTCCCTGGGGGACCAGCACTAGGCTAGAGGAAAGAACAGAGATAGACATATTCTTATGCCATGTTTTCTCCCTGCTTGCATTTAAATCAGAAACCTCCTGGATTTTTTCTCTGTATTTTGGGGAGCAAATGAGGGGAGTCCCATCAAAATCAATGGGAATTTCACGTTTTGTTTTATTTTGCCTGAATGAAACCCAGCCTGGCTTTTGTGGTCTGTCTCTTCCAGGTAGGAGGCACAAGGAGCAGATCCAAAGTTGCCAAGAGTCAACTGAAACTCTTCCCTCAACCTTCTTAAGGCTTAGGTCCTGGTCCAGGTGACTAAACCTGTGCCTAGGGGAGATTTCAGCAGCAGGATCAGGCCATTACACATGCATGTACGTGTGCATGCTCATCTTTCCCCAAGAAGTTCCAAGCAGTTCCCTCTCCTCATTAACTCGTGGTGGTGGTGGGGGGCTATTGTCTTCTACAGTTAAAAGGAGCATCCCCACCATTCCCCCAAAGATGAAGAAGGACCATCCCCACCACAGAATCATAGAATAGTAGAATTATAGACCCTTCCTAAAGTCATCAACTGGAAGCTCTGGGGTGGCCAGGAGCAGGTCCCTGTGACCCTGCATGTGCAGCTGGGGAGATGGAAGGCTGAGAGCTAATTTGGGGTGTCCACACACCCAGGAGCTCCACTGGGCTGGGTGATACTGGTGGGTTGGACCCATGGGCTCCTCATGAAGTCTGTTTGCAGGGAGCAGGCAGAGCAATGTTTAAGACTTTGTGCTCAGCTTCAAAAAACAGAATAGTCTCATGGGGCAGAGAAGAGAGATGTACTTTCAGGTGATGTCACTCGTACCTCCCCAGATACACACACACGTACCCTTTCCCTGTCCCGCGCATCCCTGCTTGGGCATTCCCTGCGCTGAAGCTTAGGTTCTGCTTCCCCAGGAGCCTGCTGAAATTGGGGGTGGTTGGCAAGGGGTGGGCACTGGAGGACCAGGGGCTGACTGGGGGCTGCTCTTCAATCTGGGACCCCACAACTTATAGGTGGGGGTTCTATGAGATCTACATCACCCAGAGACCCACAGCTCCTCTGGTGACATCCACAGGAAGGTGCCAATCACCAAACCTACTGCCAGGAACCTGCCGGTGTTGAAGGCTACCTCCAACTCACCCATGGAGAAGGCTGCCTGCCTCAGTTTCCCCCTTTTCTTGTGTGAGGATCCCCACAGCCTCAGAAGAACCCAAGATACATGACCAAGGAGCAGCTCCAGAGGGGTCAGTACTCCTTGGCACTGGATGATTCCTGGGTGTCTATTGTCACACACATGTTCAGCTCACAGGCAGGGGACAAAAAGCCAAGACCGTCGCTTGCTGCATGAAGATTTGAAAAGCAGAGCAGACCCTCAGCTGCAGCCATTTCTCAAGTAGCTAGGACACTAAGGGTGACAATCAAGAGGCTCATTTGTTTTTTGTTTGTTTGTTTGTTTTAAGAAAATGTTGTTGGGGAGTGCAGAGAGTACTGCTGAATTATTTCTCCCCCACCATCCACTTTGGAAGGTAGCTAGAAACTAAAACAAGGCTAAGGCTTCTCTTTTCTCATCTCCCTCTCCTTGTTTTGAGTTCAGGTGTGCCTGCTTGGGTTGGTGGGATTTATTCTTGCAGCTTTAAAAGGGGGGGACCCTGGGGGGAGGCCTGACCCCACTGGAGTTTTGCCAGTGACTCCAGGAGGTTTACCCACACCCAGGAACTTCTCTGACATAAGCAAAAAGATGTGTTAGTGCACGAACTCTGCCCACACTGAGAAACACATGCAATTACCCAATATGGCAGAATCCAAATAGAAATTCATCCGCTTACACTTCAGCATTATTTTTTACCATAGAAGACAAAGAAATGTATGTTAAAAAAAAAAAAAAAGGAAACAAATCAGAATCCCCCTCCAGCCTCCCCCCAAATCATATGCATAAGACATCCTGTCACACACCAAACCACCAAGAAAAACATTGGAGTTCAGTTTTTTTGCCCCCCCTACCACACTGATTTGTTCTAAAACAAGAGTCACAAGACTATTTTTTTTAAAAAAAAGCTTTCTAAGAGAAACAGATTTCCTCAGACTGTGCTCAGAAATCAGGATATTTCCTGGCAAACCCTCCCCACTCCCATCACGAGGAGCCAGCTCACATGGCAACTCTTTCCTCCCTGGGTACAAAACCCTAGTGCCAAGCAAGTGCGGTAACATTCAACACAGCTCTTATTTTCTTTGCAATATTACACCTTGATTTCAACTTCTATGTTTTTTCTCTCATTCAAATTATTCCCTTTGAGCTTCTTTAAAGAAGTGCACCTACAGAATTCCGAAACAACTGGCTTTGATTTGAAAAAGAAAAAAAAAAAAAAAAAAAAAAAAAAAAAAAAAAAAAAAAGAAAAAAGAAAAGTATCAGAATATCAGAATTGTGGATTTTTTTTTCTCTGTACCTGATATATTGTGTAGGGATCTCTAGTCCTCTTTGAAGAAGCTCATAAGCCAAGCGGGCAAAGCTTTAGGAAACAGAAGAAAATAAAATAGTGCATACTCCTGAGAAAGAATTACATACTCATATCACTCATTTCTTGCTGTTGTTAACAATTCTTTAAAAATGGGGGGGGAAGATCTCTCTCACAGACACTACTCAAGGAAATTAAGGACTGAAACATTGGCATAGTCAGGAATATAAAACTCCCTAGAGAAAAAGAGGAGATCTCTGAAAATTAAGAAATCAGATAGCGCTGACATTGTACCAGACCTTACTTTCCAATTTTGCAACCCAGTATAGACAAAGCATAAAAATCCAAGGCAAGTACTAAATTACGAAGGTATGTTTGCATGCATGAATCTGTGTGGCTATACACACATATTAAATATATATATGTATATATCCAGATATATGCATACATATATACACAAACATACACAGGATACGCACGCACCCCTCTCAAGCTATATGTGTGCATACACGTATGCACACACATATGCACGCACGCGCCCATACACACCTGTAAACGCTGGTAATCTAAACAGAGAGTCTGTCTAGACCAGGAAAATAAAAAAGAAGTTCTTAAAAAATAGAGTTAGTTAATTCCACTGAGATACGGTGTCTTGAAACTTCCCATCTAATGGCATCTAATGTTAAGGTGCTGCCACGAACGCAGCTCGAAGCGGCTGGTGTTGGGGACTTCGTGAGGGGTCTGTGTGCTCGCTTCCCCTCCTTTCCTCGTCTAGACAGAACCAGGGTGGTGAGATGAGATGGGAAAAGTTGTGGGAATGAGGTGATGGGGTTGCTCGGGAAGGAATGCTCTGGAAGATCATTTTAGCTAAGGTGGAGACAGGACGTTGTTCACCAAAAAAAAAAAAAAAAAAAAAAAATAGTAGCAAGACAGACCGTGCAGCTCAAGAAATCAAAGCACTGACACCAAAAATGTTTCTCCAATTTCTTCCAATAAGTTATTCATTTCTTTCTTTTATTATTATTATTAATTATTATTATATTCCCCCCACCCCCCCAAATCATTATTTAAAAAATGTGAAAGAACAGAAGTAGGGAAAAAAATCCTGGTGGTTGTCTTCATATGTTCCTGGCAAGAGACTCTGAACAACTGGTCTTGCACCATTGTGCTCCTCTGATCTTAAATTATTGTCTTTCTTTTATTATTATTATTTTTTTATTATTATTATTATTTTGTCCTACCTAATAGAATTCTTCCAAAGCCCAATCCAATATTTTTAAAGCTAAACTTAAGAAGGTTTTGTTTTAAAAGATTCTCTCTTTTTTCTCCTTTTATGTATTTAACTTTTCTCTTTTCCTTTCTTTCTTTTTTTTTTCCTCTTTCCTCTCTCTCTTTCTCTCTCTCTCTCATTTTCTGTGTTTCTCTTCCTTGTCTCCAGTTTTACTACCTGGTCCTTCGCCAGATGTGTGCCTGTTAGCAGTGTTGTTGTTCAAGAACATCTTGTCCATGCCTTTGAGAGCTTCAGTCAGGTAGTTTTGAAGGGCTGTGAGGGCAGCGCAGATAGCTGGGGCCCCAAAGCCGTGAGTGATGAGGCTGAAGTGAGTCAAGCAGCTCTGAATGCCCGGTTCCAAAATTGGGGTGGGCCGGCTGTTTCCAATCGGCGTCCTGTCCTGGGCCAAGAGATCTGTAAATTCTTTACATAGTTGCCTGTGCAGAAGAAAGAAAGGCAAAGAGAGGACAAGAGAGAGAAAAAAAGTCATAGTTAGGCTCATCCTACACTTCTCAGAGACAGCCAAGGTTGAAGGAAGGGGCAGGTTCAGGCCAAAGCTGATCTCAAGACCCAGGATAGGACCTTTTGGCCACCTTCCTTTCCTCCAGCAGTGCTTGGGGACTGGCAGTGGTGAGCCAGCAGCTCCCGGCTCAGAATCATAGAACCATAAAATCATTAAGGTTGGAAAAGACCTCAAGGATCATGAAGTCCAACCCTCAACCCAACACCACCTAACTCACTAAACCATGTCCCAAAGCAGGATGATATTCCTTAGGAGAGAGATTTCTGAAGTAGCAGGATAACATTAAATCTGGAGACAGAAACAATCTCCGGAAGCCACAAGGATGCTTCTGAAGCAGTGTGGAGACCCAGCCCTGCTTGGTGGCTCTAGAAACAACCAGGCTGGAAGGGAGATGTGCCATGGGTCTACCAAACACCCAGCTTCCTGGAAGCCTGACCTTGTCCCAAAGCAGCTCCCATAAATGCTGTTCTGGAGGAATGCACAACCATGCACCGAGAGCTACTGGGTGGCACAGGGTCATGGTGCAGGGAAGTGTCCCTCCTCTGGGACTGCTCAGGCTGGGCCACCTTGTTGAGAAAGATCAAGACTTTGGGACTCCATGCTGGCTTATTCACTGCATGAGAAGCAAAGCTAGTATTTCTTATTTTATTTTGTGGGGTGGAATCCCAATTAACACATCAGAGTTGACAACTGGTTCTTGTTTGTTTGCCCATGCCTTTGAAAAGTGAAATTTTATTTTTAGAATTAATTTCCTCCCCACTTTCTTTTACATTGCTCTGGTCCTAAAGGCCTTCAAGTCACCAGGTGCCCAAGGAATGTAGAAACTCTGGGGGCTGATGGGGTTCCCAAAGGAACAGTTTATTTGAGAGAGATGCCTACCCAGGGACTGGAGAAAAAAAAAGGCCAGTACTAAAGAAAAAAAAAAAAAAGAAAGAAAAAAATTAGAAAAAAATAAAAGAAAGAAAGAAAAAAAAGAAACCTTTTAAAAAGGCGTTCAGCTCTCATCCTCTGAAATTCTCAGAAATTCCCAGTGGGTTAAAGGTTTCAGAGGGTGTGGAAAGATAAAGGTCTACTTCTATGTATATTATCCATTAGGAAAGTGCAAGAGAGGAAACTTTGAATTTGGAGAACAAACAGTAATGAGTCCAACATTTTACATCTTCAAAGAGCAAAGCAGGGTCTGTGAGCAATTAAAGTTCTGGGACATTAATATCTTCTGACCCTGCGGAAAAGGGCAATCAAATTCCAATCACGTCTAAAAAACATCTGGACAAATTTGAGCAAATGATTTTTCAACCCTCCATATATTTCTTTAAATTACACTGTCATCGGAGGCGAGCCACATCCCAGAGCATGAAATAAATGAGAGCTGTTTGGGCTGGTATTTTCTTTATTTTTTCTTTCTTTTATTTTTTTCCCCTTTTTTTGCCTGATAGACAGAGATGTGTGGAGACACAGCACCCACCACCGAGGACCTGAGTAAACTATGAAGCACCAGTTAGCTGCCTGAAATGCATAACCAACTGCACATCATCTGATACAGCACATCCACCGAGAAAATCCCAAGGGAGAGATGGGCTGGGGGGACCAAATTGAGGATCATTAGCAGTACATCGTGGTGGACTTTTTTTTTCTTTTTTTAAAATTTTTTTTTCATTATTTTAAGTTTTTTTTTAATTAAACCATATGGAAAAGACACTGCATTTTGGCAGAAGACAAACAGGTATGTCTGAGCAAGCAGGAGGGACACACAGACATGCTGTGGAAGCAACATATAGATTGTTGATCCCCTTTCCACACAAAGTTTTGAACTAGGAGGTGTCTTGGAAACAATGTACAGTAGCTAGGGGCCAGTCATCTACATCTTCTATAGGGACAGACCCTGCCCATAGGGTGACAGGAGCATCCTTCCTCCCCGCGGGGCCAGTGTAATACGGGGACTGGAAACTCCACCAGCCTTCAAAACGAGCTCAGAAGAAGGATTTAAGGACGGGTGGGATATTTTCGGGGAGGGGGCACGGGGGGCAGAATTGGGGACAGTCAACTTGGCACTCACTTTGTAGCAAGCAGCATGTTTTTCCTGGAGTGGAGGTCGCTGGGGTCCGTGTGCTGTCTGTTCAGGTACTCAGAAACAGCTTTGGCTGGGAATTCTGTTTCGCAGATGTACCCAAAATCCCGAGCTAAATGAACGGCTTCACCTGGAGGGAAGGACATGGGGACATTAACACCTCCGGCCACCGCCGAGCCCGGCCTGGGCCGGCTCCGACCCGCCGTGCGACAGCCCGCGGGGGGCTAAGCAGCTCCTTCGGGACGGGTTTAGGAACTTTATAACATCCCTTGGACCTTAAGGACAGGCTGCAGGTATAGAAGTAAGTTGACGGGACAGATTTTCATCTGATGAGATTTGTCTTTGCTACAATGCGCTTGTGCTGGTCGTGCAGAACTGTGGGAAAAGTACACATGCATATACATACGTACATACACACGTAACATACCTACACACACACACTTCCAAATAAACTGGG
Organism: Syrrhaptes paradoxus; assembly: GCA_013400615.1. Classification (NCBI taxonomy): domain Eukaryota; kingdom Metazoa; phylum Chordata; class Aves; order Pterocliformes; family Pteroclidae; genus Syrrhaptes; species Syrrhaptes paradoxus. Next base: position 8,778 of record VZTO01019893.1, on the reverse strand, counting down.
ACAAAACAAAAAAAAACAAAAAAAAAAAAAGGAAACTAGTATAACTACCCTTACAGCAGATAAACCATTCCTGCTTCAATGCACTAGAACACTGTCCAAAATTTTACAGATGTGGATATAATGTTAATAGTAACGTCAATTATTTGGGGAACGTTAGATACACACCTGTTTATACACACAGAGCACTTAATATCATTAACACGATTATCACCACATCTGCAAAATGATGGAGGGAACTGCCTTTCTTCCGATGGAAATTATTATTAATCTGCTTTCTTAACTGACCAGCATGCAACAGGAACTCCTCTCTGCCCGGTGGGAAGATAGCAACTAATGGCAACCTTTTCTGTGAAAAAATAATTATTATTCTAACTCTTCTAATTGTCACTTTTCCTGGTTGCCTCGTTTCAGGTTTCTTGCCTCCAGAGCTTCGTGTCATCCAACTCCTGCTGATGTACTTTATGCCACAAGAAAACAGTAGCTGAAGAAAGGAGAAAAAGAGAAGGAAAAAAAACCCAATCTCTCCGACTCTAGGAGGATTCCACCAGATTATAGCTCAGCCCCTCTAGAATAAAGCATTAAAACCTTTAAAGCATCGCCTGAGGGACCAGGAGGAAGATTTCCAACACGCAAAACAGATATGTCTAATAACTCCGAGACCACTTTTTTTTTTTTCTTTTTTTCACGATCAGGAGTTGCTTTCCACCGTCATCTTCTCCTTTCTAAGGCTTCTCGCTAATCACGAAACCACTTAATCAAAGTGAGAGCAGCCGGCGGAGCCCGGGGGAGTCCCCACCGAGGTCACGCCGCTCCGGGCAGGGCGTCCCCGGGCAGCGCTCCGGGAATCCCGGCCGGGTCTGGCCGAAGCGCTTTTTCTGCCGGTGATACAAATAGCATCAAGGCTAAAACCTGGGCTAGGGGCAAGGAAAAAAAAAGATAAATCTCCAGCAGATGCAGGTTCTTCCAAAAGGAGGGAGCTCTCTGGAGGTTGAACTGTTGGTTTGTAAGGAAACCAGGGGAGAGGAGGGGAACGTGTACCTTACTAGGCACTTGACATAGAATTTAGCATCACTGTGCAACCTCCCAGGCTTTAGAACCTTCTTGGAGGGGCTGATTCTGCTGTGAGTAGAGTGCAGCGGTTTTCACACACGCAGAGGGGGGGAAACTGCCCTAATCTCCATGTTAAAGGACAGTTGTCACACCCGAAATGCTCCTATAGCGCGACCCTATATGTGCAACCTGCGCTGTGCTTTGCACTCTCGGCATAACCTATATGGGGGGGACAGGAGAAACTCATTTCTATCAGCCCCCATCTTTTTGGGAGCCTGCCTTCAGCTCTGCATGCGGGAAGGTCTTATCGCTCACAGAACTCAATCAAAAGAGTTGAAAAGTTAAAATCTAAACCCAAATGTTTATGCATGCTTCTATGCAGAGGAGATAAGTGGATTATTTACGCCTCTCGGTGTGTATGTGTAATGTAGATACATATAATCCATAACTGCCTCCATACTATTCCGCTTATGTTTTTTGGAGAAGGTCCAACTTCTCATAGCATAAACATGCACATATCCTAAACATATTAGTGGCTCTAAATTTTACTTTTCAATACAGTGACAATAAATCAAATAAGTCAAACACCAAAATGACAGGAGTTGACTTGAAGTGAGGTGAAACTTCAGTCTCCCCTCCCCTCTCTACTTCCTTGGGAATAGCTTGTCTCTTTGTTCAGTTCTAAAACTGTCCTGATTTCTTAAAAAAAAAAAAAATAAAACCTATATTATTTTTCCTAATTAAGCATCCTGTAGTGACCATAAATAAACTCGGAAGGAGCGAATTAGAGGGAGGATGGAGTAGCCATGGAGTAGGAGAGCATAGGCTGGAAATTAATAGCGATGAGGAATGGGACTGCCCTGCAGAATCACACACACACACAAATCATTCTTACCACCAAAAAGGATCAATGACCCTCCAGCCAGTGACTTTATTTTCGGGAATGGCATCCTTAACCGTGCCGGTGTTCATCCCAACCCGCCCTGAATTTCACCTCTGCAAGGTTTTCCCACCTGATTCCAAAAGCTCTGGGGTTTGTTTTGGATTTTTTTTTTTTTTGGTTGGTTGGTTGGTAAAATGTCAGACCCGAGTTCAGAGCAGTCAGGGGTGTGAAGGGAGCTGCGACGCTCGGCTTACCTTCCACCAGGGAGGTGAGTAAAGTGACATTTGCGGCCTTACGCCTGCCGGCTGGTAAATTCAAACCGATTTTTTCTAGCCTTTCTCGCAAAGATCTCCCCCCGTTTTTCGATTTGGCTCTAGAATTGCAAAGAAATGAACAATCGTGATTAACCCCGCAGTGTTCCTGGAAGAAACGTTTAGTCTGTGCAGCCAGTGGAGCCTGGGAGGGGTTTTAGTCGACGTTTAAGGACTTTTGAGTGTGTTGATTTCTGCTCGGGTTTGCAGAGATTTGCTCAATTTCTCCCAGGGGTGGGAAAGGGGATGAACCCACTTTTCTCCTTATTTTATCCAGGGAAATCAAATAATGCCAGATAACAATAATTAATGTACAGGGTTCTAATCTAGAGAGCAAACGGGTTCCCGCTGTATGACACTAACTCGTATTAAGATGGAGTGAGATGGGCAAAGGTAGAGGAGGAGAATTAAATCCTCAGTTATTCCAGGAAAGAGCCAGAATGTGGGGGGGAAGTTTAAAATTCTTGAAGGGAGAACGTGTGTGCCTGTGGATGAATAGAAAAGGATCAAAATATTTATGAAACTTCAGGAACTATTTCGTGCTTATGTGTGTGTTCTTGTGCGGAAAGGCAACGCTGAGAGGAAGAGCTCACCTGAAGGCAGGGTGCGTTATAGAGAGGGAATTGAGTGCCTAGAGGGAGACTTGAATATCTGTCGGAGGTTACTGATAAGGGCAATAAAAGGATGAGTGAAGCTATAGGTGGGAAATGCAAAGCTATTGTTCGGACGCCTATACATATGTAAACCCCCAGGGATGAAATCTTGCCACCTGCCAAATCAGGAAGAGTTTTGGCACCTAAGATTAGAGTCTAGCTCGAATACCTCTTAGTTCTTACTTAAAAATTGTTTAAGAATTAACTGTTACATCTACCAAAAGGAAACAAGAAAGGACAGAGAAGCCAGACTGGCATCCCACTGTTTTATATTAAAGTAAATAGGGCTAGATGGTAGAATTGTAAGAGAGTAGCTTTCTATATTTCATCTGCCCTGAACCAAAACTTGTCTAAAATTTAGATCCAAGATAGGAACTGAAGTCAGCAGCAGCCAATGATTATGGCTTGGGCCATCTCCAGAAATCCACTGAAGGTCAGTAATGATGTTTCTTTACCTTGATAATTATATTTTCTACAGTGTATCGCTCAGATGTTCTCCCTGCTCCATTTGTAGCTGTACAGAATGAGCAGGCAGGTTAGCATCTGTAAGTAAAGAATCTCTGCTGCTCTCACTGGCAAGGATCACAGCTAAGCTTTGATTACAGACATTCAAGTGGAACACCATCTATTTTAGGAGATCCTAATTCTCACGTGTATTTTTGCAGTGACTGACTGCATGTAGCAGGACTTTCCCTCACCTCTCCAGTCATGGAGCTGGAGCCCTTGACATCACCACAGATTTTTTTTTTTTTGCATTANAAAGAAAAAAAAAAAAAAAAAAAAAGCAAGCAACCAAACAACTTCATTTTAAAACACCTGGGAGTCAACGTTGCCCAATTGCCGCTACAGGAGATGGCAAGATATTTCCCTCTTGATTAGCAACTTTTAAACATGATCTGAAATGTATTCAGGGCCAAATTCATTAAATGTGTTTCTGTCTCAAAGTTATGCTTTGTTTTCCAGTCTGGCTTATACCTCACATATAAAATGATGAAGTCACCTTTCTTACAGACAAGTCATACTGACCACTGAAAGTCGTCCAGTCACTGTCAAGAAGATAAAGATCTTTCTCTCTGATAGTCTTTCCAGCTGATGACCTCGGAGCTTAAATTCTTATTGCTGGTACCTAATGCACGATCTCTAACTCCATATGATGGAGTGGTAACCAGGCCCCAGGTTACCCCCCCACACACACTTCTTTTTCTCCTCAGTATCAATAACACCAACTATTTTGAGGTCTTTAGCAAAATCCACCAGGACATTAGTGGGTGATTCTCACAAATGTTAAACAGCAGAGGCCTCAAGACCAACTTTAATTCCTCTAGAGACCTTCTCTAGATGAAGCACTGAGTTTGTGACTTTCAAAGCTATCTGTTGATGGCTTCTCTTTAGTCAAGTACTTACCTACCTAGGGTGTTAACCCCCTGCCAATTTCAATAATGTCTTGTGAGACACCATGTTAATTGCCTTATCAAGGAGTCTCACGGATTTATCTAGGAAATCCTTAGAAATACATCAAATCCTGAAATACATCCAGTTCATCCTCCAACATCTAACTGCAGCATAGCCAATCACGGCATTTTATTTTGTCCATTTGCTAAGAGAGAAGTGTGACTAGAAGGAGAACAGATAGAAAGTGTGTGCAGGTACAAGAGTGAAAAAGTTTGTCTCAATTCCTACATTTTGGGATGCTTTGATTGAAAGCACACAAGGTTAACTCTTTTCTCCAGTCTCCACACATTTCATCTTGATGTCTGTATACAGCATATTTTCGCTTACCCTGAATATTACACATACATGCTACGACAATAAGATCAATGCATATTTGCAACCATCTCTACCATTGACCAAACATTTCTGGTGCACATGAATGCCGACACCTGGGCACGTTCACCCACTCGCCCCAACCTCTTACCTTCTAAGTACTCCTCCCAGGAGGGATGCATTCAGACACTCTGGAGGAGAAAGACGTCTTTGAACTTCTCCCACAGTTACTTTATACTTTGAAGTTGAACTAAGCAAAGACAAGCGGCCAGGTACAGAGCAAAACACCTCTCCGGTATTGACTGAAATTCCACCCAGGAAGCCATCTTTATTCATCATCAAAGAAGTAACAGATTTGGGAGGAACCGGAACTGGAGAAAGAAAAAGGGGAAGAGGGAGGGAGAAACCGTCATGCCACGAAGGAGTACAGGGTAACCACAGTCTCTCTAACATGCACAAAATAGCAAAATGAAAGGGAATTTTGAAATTCTGGCTACCTCCAGCAACCTAAAGGGTGCTGCTCCCCCAACCTCTAGGAAACTGCTCCATGAATGATGGATGGAGAGAAGGGTGGTGCAATACAGCCTCTATGTAGGGGTTGATTGTTGGGAAAGAAAAAAATACATATTGGCAAGCACCTGGCAACTTTCGGGTTTGAGCCTCTGTCTCACCCAGAGCCCCCCGATGCCTTTTGTACAACGGACAGCGCCTTTCTGGAGGGGGAAAAAAAAAATAAAAAGGAAAATTTACTTTTTT
>VZTO01019892.1:222455-236689 GCA_013400615.1 Syrrhaptes paradoxus | reverse complement strand
AAAAAAAAAAAAAAAAAAAAGCTGGAAAATTCTGAAAGATGTAGTCACTTTAACAATGCTCATTTGTTTTCCAAGGTTTGTGCCCACAAAATGTTGGAAGAACCCCGTGGTCTTCATTGCACTCTAAGCCAGCCACCCTTGGGAGGAACCCCAAAGGACTGAGCTTATTTCAGTGCCTCACATTTCCACTCCCACGGCCGTAGAAGTGGGAATTCAGCTCGTACAGATTGCAACATACAATAACTGTGGTTTAGTATGCAGCTCTTAAACATAGCTCACTGAAGGACAGGTAACAGGGACTCGTAAGAGCAACAACATGTCAATTCTTCCTAGTTGTAACTGGATAAAAGAGGAAAGACTTCACTACCGTGCTAGTTGATGACTTGTCAAGGGAGTCACAGAATCACTGTTCCCAGAGCAGAATGATTTTAAATTTTTATAGAGGTCTAACATTTCATTTTAGTATGACAAATGGTTATACACAAAGAGAAACAGAATATCTATGCAGCAGAACAAAAGGTACTACAATAAACTGCAAGTACAAACAGATCATTTACATCATTGTTTAAGACAGATGAAGTTTTTACTAAAAAACTTACTACTGTATTTACAGTAATGACAAAGCTTCTACAGTGCACGGAAGTCATGACAACACAGGCAGTTATTTTTCCTTGGCTTACAAAACAAGGTTTCACTCCGTTGAACATCAGGGATCAGTATGGACTGATCAAACAGGTTTGATCCAGAGCCCCAACAAGCTGCCTCGCTCAATCCTAAATTGAATGGCTCAAATTAATTATATAAACTAAGGCCTGAACAACACTGGTGGCTCTGCAGAGCACCATGGGGCACACTCCCCTTGTTGCAGAGGGTTTGTCCCCTAGACTACAGCTGAAATGGCACCTCATGCTGCTCAGGTTTCTGCAGCAGACAAACCCAGGCAGCCCGGTAAACTGAGTAATGGGTACCTCACACTAATTTTTTATAAAATCACTGTACGTATTTTAGCAAATGTAATTTACTAACCTGTGTGGTGCAGGAAGAGCTCCGTGGCACAGCTGGGAACATCCAGGCAGAAAGAACTTCATCTACCCCTAAGTCAAGATGTCTGCAACAGCTATTTTTCCTCTGTGACGTATTTGCCCTACTTCTAACCTATTCCCTTAAGACACTTCTTTTTAAGGGGGCCAGACTAGAAAAAGCTAGGAATAGCCAGGAGAAGGTGGCCTACAGATATTTTAATCTTGGGGGAGGTACACAAGGGGTGCTGAGATACCATCTGAAGAGCCTTGCTAGGAAAGGTGAAGGCAGAAAGGTTTTTCCCATGCTTGCTGTTTGGGATGCTGACTGCCATGGACTTTGCAAATGTTTGCTTGTTGGGCTGAGTTAGGGACTGGCAGACGCTATGTACAGCCAGAATTACAAAGATCCAAAATCTTGTGTTGTTTTCCCATTTGGGAAACCATCTTTCCTCACCTCTTCTGGTCCTTGTCAGTGGTTCATGGGGCATCATATAAGAAAACTGGGCTGTAACAAAATATCTCCCCCTTGAATCTCATGTTCCACTTCTTAAATGGATTAACCAGTTCCTAATGCTAGATATTAAAACTCTTACAAAAATATACGTGGTTTTCCCCACCATTGATTTTAGCAGTTGTTCCAAATTAAAACCAAACCACAAGAGACACAGTCTTTGCAATTCTGTAATTTTAGGGTCCTAACTGAAAACCAGCCATTTCGCTTATTCTTGTGTTTTGTGTTAAACTGTTAAAATATCTACATGCTGGAAAGAAAAAAAAAAAAGTCAAAAGCACGAACCTCCTTCTCCCTGCCCCCAGAGAAGCTTCAGACAGGCAGCAGTTACTTCAAAGCTTCACTCGCACATGCCTACAGACTTAAACCAAGAGAAGCAACTGCCAAATTCAGGAGGCAGTAAAAGGCTTAGCTTTAGAAGGTCCCTGAGGCTAAAAATTTTTTTAAATTAAAAACTTAAAACCAAAAACTAGGAAGGAGAAAAACCCTGAAGTTACATCCTCCTGGAACAATATGCATACAAATCTCTCATAACCTTCTGAGTCACAGTTACCAGGGTTAACAACCCAGCATCGACCAAATGGTTTCTGGGCTTTGAAATATCCCACAGAGCCTTGCAGGAATCACTGGAGCCACTTCAGGCTTACTTCAACTTTTTGGAAGCATAAACAAGCAGGACACACAACTGCTCTCTCCAGGCTTAACCCAGGCCTGCCAACATGGGTCCACTGAAGATGACAGTTAGCTCCTGCAAGGGCATTTTTGTCTGAATTCCTCAATGCATAGAGATCTTTTGGGTCTTCCTCTTCCCCTTGTACCAAGTCTGCTGTAATCAAGAGAAATGCTTCAGTTCCAGTCATCTAGAAGTGATTCTGAGAACTGGGTGGCAGCATCACACTGATGATGTTTGTTACTGATTAATTCACGCTCTATTTTTAGGACTTTTCCTACAAAGTTGTAGAATAATCTGATCAATGTGCCCCTGAAACCAGTATGTTACCAAGAAAGGCGATACAAGGAAGATGATAATGTTGTTCTTTTCACAGAAAATACACTTTGCTCTTAAAAGTACAAAAGAAAACTCTAAGAAATTTATTGTTAAAAAGTTTGAAAGTGTAAGAAAAAAACAGATGACATGCAATTAGGACTTAAAATTTCTTTGTATAAAAATATTGTGAGTATGCCTGTGTGCCTAGGGCTAACTACATTTTTTTTTAAATAAAATGTGATGTCATATTCTGCAAAGAACATAAGAAGAATTACAAAAAATATAGAGATTCATAGCTTCCCCAAAGAAAAAAAAACCCACAACAAATCAACAAAACACACACAGACACATACTAAAGCAACCACAGAAGCTAAACATTCACCAAAGAAAGGCAGGAATCTCGGTGGTAAACAATTTGTTAGTCCACACTGCTTTAAATGGGTAACTGGACTGAAAATTAAATTTACGATGCATATGTAATTTTCCACCTTTATGAACTTTTAATATAATTATAAATCATGTTTGTTGCAGTCCAAAAGTACTTTCCCTCTTTATTACAGTTTTCTAGTGGCTGCCTGCCTCTCCCCTGTATTGCCTTACACGTTGTTTTAAAACTTTGCCTTTCACCACTACACCTGGCACACCACAGAAAAACGGGGATCACTTCTACCTGCTACAATACAAAACAGATGAGTGTCGCTTCTAACTTGGATTAATTTACTGATACCATGCAACACATGGTGTCACAAGCCATTTCAATGACAAAAGCAAGGGCCCAGTTCCACAAGAACCTGCACCACCTGCAACTCCTATAATCTGTCTTCTGCTGCCTCTGGAAGCTGATTTAATTTTCCAGCTTGGCAGAAAACTAACCCAGCAAAAGCAAAAACAAAGTACCACACACAAACAGCACATAGATTCTTCTGTCAGGTTAGCGTGTTAAATTAACTCTGACAAATTAGTCTGTCAAGTGCTGCGTGGGTAAAACCACAGAGAGCAAGAGAGGGAAGGGGAAGTGAGATCTCCCTCCCAAGCAGCAGCACGGTGTAGGTCAGCTTACCTGCCAGAGCTATTGAAAAAAAAAAATGGGAACGGATGATGGGAACGGATGATGGGAGGGTGGGAAGGGCAAGCATCATGTTTGCCACCAAGACCAGAACTCACTTAACCTGAGTCTCCTGAATTTTATACAACTATTTTCCAGCTCCCACAGCTCTCTGGTTTGTTAACGTTTACTCCTGAGCAACCCTATACACTGTCTTGTTGCCTAACATCCCAAGGACCAAGCCTGTCATCTTTAACATCACTGATACAGGCTCCCCCAATCCACGTTACATATTATTATTTAATTTAATTGAAAAATTGAACCATTATCACATAGTGATACTTATCTTGAAAGTTAGTAGTTAGGCATATTGCTGTAATAAAATAATTCTCAGAAACCAGGTCAATTTTATGAAAAAGAGCAGATACATTGAAAGTACCCTTTCTTCTCCCTTCCCCCCTCAAGGCAAAGCTAAACGAAAAGGAAAGAAGAAAAAAAACCAAAAAACTGGCAGGTTGCCCTGGTATTTATTCCCCCTGTAAAAAAATTAAACAAATTTTAGAAATCAGCACATCAATCACCCAGGTGTATGTCTTCATGTAAGAGGTTAGGGTCCCAGCAAGACTATCCCACCTAGGAATGACAGCTACAGAATGGAATCCCTCAAATAACTTACACATGAGACAACGCTGCAATAAACCACACTACTCTTGTTCACTGCCGTAAAGCTTCAACTTAATACTTTACAACTATGAACTCTATAAAAGATGAGTGAATATATATATGTTGCTCTTGGGAGACCATACCAACAAACATGTTTTCCAACTTCCATGAATTTTAGTTATAAAGCATTCGCTTAACACAACACAAAACATTTTTCAGTTCCATAGCTGAACAGTTAATCCCACTCAGTTTCTTACCTGTTTTCAAAAAATCACACAAAGCATCCTGGTCATAAAAGAAAGCTGAAATACGGTTCTGATAACCAACCATTTAATTCAGCTAGAAATTTGTTCTGAAAGATCACCAGTATGATAGAAACATTTTGTTCAAACTTGTGCAAGTAACATGCTTATTCTACATCTTGCAAATAACAGACTGTTAAATGTAGCAAAAAAAACCAAAATCTAAGCAAAACCCACCATACAGTAATCAATGATACTGGGGCAGGGGGAACAAACAACCCCTCTACCATTTGTATCCTGTTTATTCAGCTTTAAAAACAGGTGTGGAAACATTGAGCCAGGTAGATTGCTACACCTATACCCAGCCCCTTTAAAATGATCAGGCTCAGATCTTTCAATAAAGCAAAACTACTGTAAATGTAAAGCCTTGATTTTTTTTCTGTCAAATCCATTTATCTTTGCTCAAAAGAGGCCAAGAGTTCTTAGTTTTCAGTTCTGAACATGATCAGTGTCTACAATGAGTTTTTTTGATAAACAACTCTGAATAAATCTTTGGATCTACACAAATGCAGCTCAAGCCCAACACAAATCCTGTGGTGACTTGTTCACGATGCTCCTCCCACTACATACTTTAGTTTGGACCCAGAGAGTGCTCATGCAATAATCATCTCCACTCACCCCTCTTTCCTTTATAACATGGTCAAGTCCTGGAAGCACACTCCAGTAGTGCACCAGGAGAGCTTGAGTCCTGGTGAGTGTTCATCACACGACATCAGACTACAGCTAGTCCATGGTAAATGCACAGACGTACAGATCCTCAAGCCCTCACCAACAACTGTTCTCCTTCACAGATTTCCTCCTCTCGTCCCACATTTCCTGATAACGTAGACATAGTGCTAAAATACAGCATCTCGGGTCCAGTGCATCTTACATACCTCTTTTAAAGTATTCTGCCTGTCAGCTGCAGCATACCATTTGAGAGTAAGTTTATCTGTATGCCACCAGTAGCTGACCCCAGCCTACATGTCTGCCAGACCACACACCAAAATCTCAAATTTTAAAAATGGATCTTTTCGCACTTCTCAGTAGAGAAAGGCCTCGAGACTTGCAAAATGTATAAATGCTTAGCTTAAAAATGGCATGTATAAAATCTTTTGTCCCAAAGGATCCCTAATTAGTTCATTAAAACATCTGAACACAGAGGAAATTACTTATTTCCAAACTGAAATACAGCCCCTACAGGGATCTCACACACACACACACGCTGTCTGGCATAATAGGGAGAAAAAGAAAAAACCTACCCTCACACCTCCTTCTGTGCATGCCATTATAGAGTTAGCTAAATTACAGTGGTGTATATTTTTAACTATGAGAGCAAATATTTCTAAGAATCCTCATTTTCTCAGACTCAACTGGAGTTTGCCATGAGTGTTTTCAGAGTTTGAAATTGTAGTCCTACTGAAGTCTAAAGCCAAACTCCTACTGGCTGCGCAGCACCAGGATTTCACCTCTTATGCCAAATCGCATCAGTAATTGTGTACTGTGTTACATCAAACTATTTTAAAGATGCTCTGTATCCATGCTTTATATAATCCATGACATGAACTCCTTCAGTTTTAAAATTTAACTCAAAATTTGATTTTCAGGTTCACAGTTAGGAACCTAAAAAAGATGGCCTGATTTTTCAGATCACTTGAGCATAGTCCTGGCTGTCACTTGCCCTATTATTTCTCCATATATATTTGGAAGACGGAAAGCAAAAAGGCACCAATGCAGACACTGCTTCAAATAAAGACTGGCCTGAGTCTGAGGATATGCTAATGCCTCTAAGGTTTTTATCAGTTTAGATAAAGACCCCGTTGCCCCCTGCAGCCCAGCCAGCCCTGCCAGACCACCCATCTAGTCACAGACCTCTCTCACCTCCAAGAAGCCATCCTCTGCTGGCATGCTGTTCATCGGACACTGCACGATAGGACCATGTCATGTAACACATTAAGCCTGACGTGCTTAACTTCAGGGTCAGGAGGAGGACCCACCTGCCAGACCCTGCAGGCTGTTTAAAGCAGCATCTCCATTTGGGAGCTGGAAGGATGCTTTCGCAATAGGTCTGTGTAAAACAGTTTGGGAAATGCTGGACAGCGAAGGGGAAAGGAAGCAACAGAGTGGTAACTAGTTCTAGTAAACATAAATATGAAATTGACTGCCTGTCAGCATCTTTCTCAGGTTTCAGGATGATTATTGTTTTTCCCCCAAGAGGAAAAAATAACAAAAAACATTGTTCCTAATGCTGCTGACTTCAGGGTACAAAAACCTTCCACAGCCTCAGGGAAACTCTAAGACACCACTGTCCAGCCATCCCCACTTGAGCGTACAGGAGCTGCAGTGGGAAATCTCAAAGGCTGTTTCTGTTTGTTGTGGTTTCACCACACTGCTAAGAAAAACAAACATCTATTTTTCATTAAATATAAGGTTCTTTCCGAAGTTTTCATTAAAAAAATATTTGCCTTTTCTAGCTCCTAACAATTACTGTTTCTCTATCTTTTGTATTTATACACTGAAATGTGCTCATCTATTCTGCATCTCAGGAAACCCCCATTTTAAAGCTTAGCTTAGGGTCCCATTCACACATAATTCACAGATGACTACAACCCAATAGTAATGTTTCATATATGGACCTGCAACAGATTACAGAAATTATAATTAAAACTAGAAAATATTTCTCCTTTCCTGCTTGCAGGAAACGTCCGGAAGTTTCCAATCAAATACGGGGTCTATGCTACTAAGAAATGCAAACTGCTTTTGTCACAATGAGGTGCTGACTTCAGATTTTAAATGCAAAAAAGGTAATTAGTTTCTACATTCCACAATATCTAAAAACAGTGCTAGTGATCCCCAATACTAGTTTTCAAATGAGTATATCATATTTATTCAATAATCAGTCATTTCAAAGGAAGACAAGAAAATGATGGACCATGTCAGATTTTACTCTTTGGAAGTAATGAAGTGTGGACAATCTCACTTAATTACTTTCCAAAGAATTAATTTAGTGAAATCATGTTAACATATCATTATCCCCACCCCATCTCCCTAAAAAACCTCAGGGAGCTACTTCCACATTTTAATTATGTAATGGATGAACATTTTAAATTGCATTTCATGGAAGAAGATCATCATCCATAGTTCCTTCTGCACTCCCTCTAAGCTTTCACAATTACTTATGGTTGCCCAATTAGTGTCATTTATGAACAGCAAGCACCCCACAAAAAATATAGTCATTATACCATTTCATGCAACCTTCCTACTTATTCTCTCACATCTTCCTCGAGATTTTAATGATCAAAAGACAGGTTCTTCATTACAGCTTCACAAAATTTCTCTTGACAAAAGAACTGCAGCATCAACTTTAAAATCTTCATCTTAAATTTCTAAGGAAAGGAGAAACAGGAGGGAAGTCAGGATAAAACCTATTAAAATGTATGTCACCGACTGGCGTATTCCTTTACTGCCTCCTCACTTTTTAATAATGTACTTCTAATATAATTTCAATCCTTATTTGAATTGTTTACACATGGTTTAAACTTCAATAAAAGAATCTGAGTTTTGCTACTCTTAATTAGAACTCAAAACATATTTTTATCAGCTCTGTAAAGTACTATTAATTTTTTTAAATCCTTGAAGATCAGATAAAGCATGTTTTTCTGCTGAGAGCCCAATGCTTTAATTTGCAATTCTGTATGTTGTTTTATTAATGATAAAATACTTGATACTTGTAGATTCTCTCCATATTTTTAACACTGACACAGATTCTCTGTTGAGGTTTGACTATCACTGAAGGATTCTCTCATGACTGGTCTACATTTTCATTTGTTTTTAAAAGCTTAGTTAAAAAAAAAAGTAAAAGAAAAAAAAGTCCAGTAACTACAATTAACTCTATCCATGACTAAAACGAGCTTTAATAATTCATTATTTGGAAATACAAAGCTAATTAAAGGGCAACAAATTCATTTTACTCATACAGTGTTTTATTAAAAATAATAGTTTGAGCTTTAATAGGCTAACAACATATACATTCTGAAAATGTCCATTATAGCAAGTTATTTTTATTTCATAGTGTAGTGATTTATTCTGCCTTCAATTACTGCACATACAAAAAAATGTTTTTCTGCATGCTGCCCCTCCCCTTTATTCCATGGTAGAAGAAAATAAGTTCTAGAAGCAAGTTGATAAAAAAAAATCAACTTACATTCTATAAAGCCCCAAAATGTACAAACCAGACACTTAATGTAAAGTCCAATCCAGCATTACATTTAAGGGTTCAACTGCAAGAGCCAGAACAAATCTCAATGAAAGGAAAAACAAGATGTTCTGCAAGCAATTATGGATAATAAAATCTTCTGCTGTCCTACAAAACCAATAGAAGCTTCTTGTACGGTATCTCCTCCACTCCTGTGTTCAAAACATGCTGCTGTCCCGGAGAGAACAGGTCTGGAGATGAAACACGAAAGCCTGGTTTGTCTGTCTGTGTTGTTACAGGCTATTGACAAAAACAACAAACATGAGTAATGCTATTAACATGTTTGCAACATCCTTCTGAACGTGCTTGCAGTATCTTTTCACACACACAGTGCGTGAATCTGCCCAGTAAGAACAAAATGAAATCTAATTTCAGTTTGCATTATTCCTAGGAAGTGATCACAGTAAAATAAATTAGTCTCTTCAAACCCTTGACAGATTTGAACTAGTGACCTGAAAACCGTAAAGCTCAAATTACCATTGTTCCTTCCCTAATCCATACTATATTGTGCAATTTTGGTCCGGCTGTAGGAAGAGGGTAACTGGCTGCATTTTGGAAGGTTAGGGAGAGGAAGTGTGAGAGTCAAACGGGAAAGAAGAGCCGGCTGCCTGAATAATACTGTCCATAAAGGTTTCCTGTTCGTGGCGTTTACTTCCTCACCAACAGGGCATCACCCCACTTGTAGATACATGAGTCAGAGAAAAAATGTACATATATATTTGATTTATTTTGGGGAATGGTGGATAATTACAGAAGGAGAAGATTCAAACAGGAAATAAACTAACCAAAACTACTATGTCAACCAATTCACACACTTTTCATGACTTAAAAGAAATAGTGATCAACGGTTATCAAAACTAATACCTGTCAAAAACCTTGATAATATAATTTAGTGATTTTTGGGGGGAGGGAGGCAGGGAAAAGGAACTGTTACTTTTTAAAAGCGGGGGGGAGAGAGGGATATTCTGCCTTTTTTTTTTTTTTTAGTAAATGTTAGTATAGTTGGTATAATTTCAAAATTTTCTTGAACTCTTAAGTTTTTCTACCAGCAATTATACTTCAGATAATCAGTTAAACAGAATTGTAATTAATATTATGGAATCCCTTGCCAAAGAAATCAGTTTAATTAAGAAAGAATTTCTTTTACACTTTTTCTACTGCTTTACGCAGATATTCTGTTTGAAGTTTCTGTCGAACAGGGCATCAGCAGTTGCAGAAATGGCCATTTGACAGCTGCAACTTTCCTAGGAGCCAAGTGAAAAATATTAAAAGGATGCTACAAGTTGTAAATGAATCAAGAATAAATTCTCACTTCCTTCTATAAGTCCACACAGGCATTTTACAGAGCACAGGAATCACAGATTTCACCCTTTACATTCTACATGCCTAATAATCCTGCCCACAGACATTAGCATGGTGCAGACCATGTTCACTAGGTCATAGTTATGGACATAAGTGGAGAGGGAATTGTGGTCAGAGGACTCATGAACCTCTGCTCACACTCTACATGCCTCTATGGCCTGCTTACAATCACCACCGATCGCTCTTGCAGATCAATAAATCAGCTGGAGGAGAGATAAGCACTGTCTATAAATCCACTACGCGCCTTGTTCTGTAGTTTCATGTCCAGTGCAGTTCTCACCATCAGTTTTCAAGCAGACACTAAAAACCTTGACACTATCTTGCCTTATCAGTATTCTGCCTCTTTTACCTTCAGCTCAAATAACACATTACTAAACCCCTGATTGACTATAGATAAGCATAATGGACTTCTACCCAAGAACTACATAAAAGTCACATCAGTACCAAGGAGGGTATCTGTAACCAGGCATGGTTAATACTATCCAAGCTTAACTTTTCAACATGCAAAATAAACCAACAGTGTTCTTCATTACCTAGAAAGTGAGATGTAAGCTGAGAACTGTCCTTAGACAGGCATTAAGGGGAGGTATTTTGGTGTCTTACTTAAAAATAAACAAACAGAATAGGCACAGCGACCAGCAAAACATTTTGTGCATCTGAGGAGAAGACTGTCCTCTGAAAAATCAAGAAGGAGATTTTAAACTACAGCAATAAAATCCTCCAAAGTAAGTACGTACTTTCTTCCGAGTTTACAACTAAGGAAACTAAGGCAAAGAATTAAATAGCTTGCCTAAAATCACATTGGAAGTTTGTATTTCTTGCTTTGATGCTGAAACTGACACTTGTGTTCATTAACATAACATTTCTCAAATGCCAACCCTACCCTACTGTTCCCTAGAAGGGTTGCAGAAAAGTGTCTTTGAACTAGGTGTGCTAAATACTTGCCCTAGATTTTAGACATGCATCTCAAAATGAAGATATTTTCCTCACCTCTTTCTTCTCCCCCTTCCTTCTCCATTTACTGTATTTTTTTACATGTTGCAAACTATAAAAATATGGTACTACATAATCATGCAGACTAGATCTGCGCACGAGTAAAGAGCAGGGGGAGACCCAAATTCTCCTGAACCCAGAGCCATTTCTAGAGAGAAGGGAGGCTTGGGGTAAGTTTGCCCTCATATTACTCATTTCCTCTCAGTCCAGGTCCTCCAAGAGCCAAGACTGTGCTCCCTCAATCCCATCACAACATCCTGCTACCACTGCTCCCTTTGTCCTCCATCCCCTCTGCAGCTGCCACTGGCCCCAAGCAGGAGAAGGGACTGGGGAGTGGGAGAAGCTGCAGCCATCCCTGAGCCAGGGTAAAGCTCAGTTGCTACCTACAGGTGACCCGCAGTTATTTTCACAGCAGCGCAGGAATTGTATCTTGATTTTTTTCCAACACAATACATATAGGCAGTCTCTATCATTTCTCCAGTTTGAGACTATCAGAAAACTCCATTATGTCTTCACTTGTAAAACTAAAATTAGTCCTTTCTTCTACGGTCAGAACAAAAAACCTCTCAATATACAGTGATGATCACTTCTAGTGCTTACCAGCCATTTCTGTATTTCACCTTACCCTATATCAAAATCACATTTTCCCTCACATTTCCACTTGCTTGCTCTGTTTGGTTCTTTATGCCTGCCCTACTCCCAACTTCACATCACCTTTCGTACTACCCATTATACTTGCAAGAGCTATTCACTTCCCCATAAAGCAATTTTCTTTTCTTTTCTTTCAACCTCAAAACCCTCACTGGCATCCTCCATCTGTATTTTTTTTCCTCATGGGTCATGTGTGTCTGTGAAATATCTGATCACCTCAAGGCAGTACTCAAAAGCCTCATTCTCTTGTTCTTCCTCATCTCATCAAATCTAGTCTCACTGAAGGCTAACTCATAAAAGGAAAGGCTTCCGAATTCAACCACTTTCTTTTATAAACACAGAATAATACAAGTTTACAACAGCTCTTGAGCTCACTGTCTACAATGAGATGACAGCTAGGCAAGTGATCTCGTCAGTAACATTCTAGAACATAATACTTAAGGATTAACTAAGATTTAAAAACCTATGTACAGCATAAATACATGTCTTATTTCTATCACGTATAATAGGTGCTCAGAGTTACAAAACCAAACTAACTGACAGTTCTCAGAAATGAGCTACTCTGCCTATTCAAACTATTCAGAAAGTGTTGCTACTCCTTCTGTTCCCATATGTATGCTACTACCATGAGCATACATAAAAGCAAAGCCCAGGGATTTTGGAAGCTGTCTAGCTGTCTTATAAATGGGTTAGAGGATAGACTTTGACATACATTGCTGGGTGTTTTCTTTTTAAAAATACTTACAATGAAATATTTATTAAGTTTAGGCAAAACGGGCATCTGCTACTAGTGTACAACCCCCCCCCCCACACACACACAGTCAGTTTTATCTGCTGAAGAGCTCTGAGAATACAGCATCACCACACAATGCATAGCCCACACACACACCTCATCACTGCCTAAAAAAAAATGCTCCCACAGTCTCAAGGTCCACACATATTAGAGTTTCCTGCCAACCTGTCCCTTCTTTGCACCACACCACAAAGAAAATAATGTAAAATTTATCACCTTCATTTCTTCCAAGAGGCAGCTATGTTTGATGCAGTTGCTGTCATGAAGCAATTTGATGTGAAACTGACTCCAGCTGCCCAGACTGCAGCAGAAAGCCAGACCACTACTGAAATCCGGAGGAATAAAAGACTCACAAATCAATTTCCAATGAAATATGAGATTATGAACGCTCACTATTTTTCTCCTAGAAAGCAGTACTGAGAACCAAAATAAGGCATTTTGAGCTTAAAGTTTCCTGTGAAGAACACTTTGTAACATTTAGGTTACTAGGTTTATTTCCCCCAAAGCAACAGTAAACACCAGCTAGCTGAGCAATCTCAAATACTATGCAGGCCAAGCTCCAAATACCTCCTCTGAGGATCCTGGCAGATCCTCACCTCCTCTTTGCTTTTTCCCAACCTGTCACTGCAGCCCACCAGTTCCCCTGCCACACAGGTGACGCCACCACCCCCTAACCCCTACCTTAACAAATTACAGAAAGAAAAATCAGCAACTGCAGGCCAACTCCCTTAACTCCACACAGCCACCTGACACCTACAAACTGCCTTCGCTGTTGCCAAGATCCCCTGCGTGGGCTCCCGGGGAAGGGGGTGGAGCGGGACGCGGGCAGGGGGCGGAAGGACACCTGCCCCAAGGCCGCACCGCACCGGGCTGCGCCACTGCGCGCCTCAGGGGCACATCCGCGGGCTCCCGGCGCGGCCGTACGCACACACACAGCTATAGGTGCGCTGGCGTACGGAGACACGCAGCGGTGGGCGACCGCTTGGTCTACCAGGGAGGAAGACACACACACACGTATCTGTAATACACACATATACATACACATACACACACATATCTATAGGCATTCCCGTGAAGGAGGTTCAGGAGTTCCTCCCAGAGGCGCCCCGGCGCGGGGGCTGGGAGGTTTCCCGCTGTATAACGAGGGAGGCTGAGGGGGGTGAACTTTCCTCCTCCTCCTCTCCCGGAGTTGCGCCGCGCAGCCGGGCAGCCCTGGGCGGGGGAGGCGCCGCCGGCTGCCTCGGGCAGGGCAGGCCCGCTCCCGGCGCTGCCTTCCCCGCGCCGGTCTCGGTCTCGGTCCCCGCCCCGCCGGGGCGCCGGGCCCCCGCTGCTCTCCGGGGGCGGCCGCAGGAGCCAGCCCCTGCCCTTACCGTTGCAGAACTGGAGCAGCGAAGAGGTGTCGTAGAGGCTGCTGTAGCTGGAGAAGCCGTCCTCCATCCTGTCGCTGCGCTCCCGGCTTCCCCTCGCCCGTCCCGGCGGCCGCCCGCTGCCTCCTCGCCCACACGCTGAAGAGCGGAGGCGGCTGGGGCCGCGGCGGCCTGCTGCCTGCCTGCCTCACTCAGTTGCCATGGCAACCCATTCACTCCGCCGCGGCTGGGGCGGCGGCCGCTCCGCTCCGCCGCTGAGCCGAGGGGGGAGACCCGCGGGGCGGGGCGGGGCGGGGCGCGGGC